>JAKUCV010004740.1:2163-39166 GCA_028386065.3 Turnera subulata | reverse complement strand
TCTTTAAGCTCCAGTAAAGAATTTCTCTTGTTTCTTGAACTTAGTATATTTTTCTAATCTTGTCTTGCAGGTCCTCCATCCCTTGCTAATGGTGATTGGTTTCATCCTCATTAGTGGAGAAGGCAAGTGGATAATCCATGAAGTATAGCTAGCTAATTAGTTTAGAGACCGAACCATGACTAATTAATGTTGCTGGGTTAATTCTATTTTTGCAGCAATTTTGGTGCACAGATGGTTGCCTGGTTCAAGAAGTTTGAAGAAATCAGTGCATTTGTGTCTTCAAGGAGTGGCTTTGGCTTGTGGGGTTTTTGGAATTTGGACGAAGTTTCACGGCCAAGATGGGATTGTGGCTAATTTCTTTAGCTTGCATTCCTGGATGGGTTTAATCTGCATTTCCTTGTTTGGAGCTCAGGTTTTCCTTCTGCATCCCACAATTTTCCCCTCACATTTCCATCCTCCATCTTTTAAGCATTTATTCACTTAATCCAAAATCTTTAATTCTTTTTACTTGTGGTTTATGTACTTCTCACTTGTGAATTTCTTTTCTTTTCTTTTCTTGTTTTATTGTCAACTTTTGCTTGTGGGGTTGGAGCTGCATTATATTTTGTTGATGTGGAGTTGTGGACCCGACGTTCTCTTAATGTTAATTTAAGAAGCAACACATCTTCATTATTGTGTCAATTATTTTACTTACATACACACATAAGCACCTTTATGCTTCTTTTGGGAAGCAACTGTCTCTTTCCTTCTTCCGGGCTAAACCCAGTAACTCAACAGCAATCATTGCAAATTTTGACCCATCTTCTCCTCTTTTTTGTAATGCAGTGGTTGATGGGTTTCTTGAGCTTTTGGCACAGAGGAGAGGTGAGGACAGCAAGGGTAAGGGTATTACCATGGCACATCTTTCTTGGCCTATACACATACGGATTGGCCGTGGCAACAGCAGAAACAGGCCTACTTGAGAAATTGACATTCTTGCAGACCAACAGGAATGTGCCCAAGCACTCCCCGGAATCCATGGTTGTCAATGGATTAGGACTTGGCCTGGCCTTGCTTAGTGGCATTGTAATTTTGGCTGCTGTTTCTCCCAAGTACCAACAATCCTTGCAGAGTAAAATTATGTACTCTGAATCTAACACTACTAAATGCTTGTCCTCGTAGAAGGATGCCTCTATTTTTTGGTTTTTTTTTTTTTCATTTTCTTGGAGGGGAAGAGTAACATGATGCTGTTGCTTTGGTTTGTATTGGATTGATGGTGTATATATACTATAGAGTAATAAATGAAATGTGGCATCATGGATTTCCTTACATGGTTTGTATAAATTCTTTTTTGCTGGGTTATTAATTATCCAGGAAAACAGTAAACCAATTTTGCCATATACACTACATATGGATCACAATCAAAAGAAGGGATTAATCAGGCCCCAAGATGCACATTTTTACCATTATTCATGAGAACGATCAAGATCTATTATGTCAACATGAGTAACCACGTCTCTCTTGAGTTTCATTCGAGGTAACATTTGGTTGAATGCCAATGGATTGGGAGCTTAAATAGTTAGGAGAAACAGAGAGAAAAAAAAATTAGGCAATAACAAAGTAACAGACCACCAGGCTATCTTAAGTAGGCAAATTTACCATTTTTCAGTTTTGATCTTTCTGTATATCGACCACGTGTCCACGTAGTAAAACAGGCCGTTATCTGTCATTTCGCAATTAAAATCAAGTAACCGGTGGTTGTAGTAAAATTTTCTTCTGCCAAATGAACATTTAAATCGGGTGACTTGTCGTGTTCTCCAATTGTCGTATCTTTTCTGGTGTAGTTGACATGTAGTTCGTAGACAGAAAGTCAACCAACTCTCCACAAAGACTGAAAAGTGAAAACTATTCCTCTTTCTCTCTTTCTCTGGGTTTTTCTGCTTCGAGACCTTGAAACTGCAAATAAGCATATAATCTAAAAAGGCAAGGATGGCAACTCCCTTAATCATGATTCTGAAGATGAACAAGATGATGAATTAGCTAAAATTGATGCGAATGTGGTACTGTATACTTTTGTGTAACTCATGTGTGATATGAAACGTGCTTGTGCAGCTTCTGATTATGCAGCCGGTTTATAACAAGGATGATTTCTTTGACACACTCTCTTGCAACTCCCTTAATCATGATCACCCACAAAATGGAAGGCCAAAGTTCTCGGAGCAAATGAAAATAGACACAGAGGTAATATGTTTTTGTTTTTCCTACGCCAGAAATTGCTTAAGGACCCACTTTCTTATCTTTTTTATTTTCTGAAAAATTTGGCACAGACATTTGGAGACTTTTCAAGGTATCGTGGAGGACGGGGTGGCCGTGGGCCTCCACGAGGTGGTCGCTCTCGTGGATCTTATTATGGAAGAGATTATGGAAGGGGGTACAACTACGGTTATGGCCATGTTGGCAGGGGATGTGGTAGGGGCATGCCTAGTCGTGCTACTTGAATGCCGTTTGGTACAGTGAAATGTTATAGACCTAAAGTCCAAGTACCCATTAAGAACAACTGATCTGGGGCTATGTTCATTGTGGTTGAGGTTCTTTTTTATATTTCTCTAGAGAATAAATGGTAGGGTATGGTGTTGTGTTTCTTTAGCTTTCTTTTTGTTGTTTCAAAGCAGTCCTTTAGTGGAGCTAATGAAGAAGCATCTTATTCTATGTGATGCATGGAAATATACCAAACCGAAACAACTAGACCAAAAAGGTTTTCTCTCTGTCCTCAACAGTGAGCTACAGTAGAAAAGAAAGAACCAGCGACACCATTTCCAATCTCCATCACCATCTCCGGCGAGGTAGAGCATGGCGTGAGGAGCCCAACTTCCCCCGGTGTGACGCCTCGCAACCAGTCCCATCCACCGAGTCGCCACAACGACAGGCCTGCAGCACCAGATCGAGGTTGAAGACAAGCGAGCCGCCACACGCCGCGCCTCTGGCGCGCGTGCCACCCTCTCTCTCCCACTCTTCGGCCGTCGCAGCCATGGACGAACCACCGGAGGCCCTGACGACAGCTGTCCCCTACTGGTCGCAACTCCCGACCCCAAAGAGTGACCTCCAGTCCCGTTCACCGCCGACGGTCCCGATCCCGTGAAGTGGCTGCCTCTCCCCCCACAGGGGACAGGCTCCGGCCATCCTCACCCCCCCTGTTCCGACAGACCGGAGCTTCTCCACCAGACTCTACCACCGGCTCCTTTGTTCCTGACCCTCCCTCGTCCCCAACCGTACAGCACGGACCACCAATGGTCCAGGAGCTAGAGCGCCCGACCTTAACTGCCGCGACCCCAGGCTTGCCTGAGCTCCCGTCACTGCCTCAAACCGACCAAGAGAACTCAAAGACTGCCGACCCAGATGTGCTCATGGAGGCAGCCAGGCCTACGTACCGAGACTCTCTCTTTGGCGGGCCTAATCCTTTGTACCAATCGGATCCTTGGGAAATCGAAGGCGAAGCCGAGTACGAGGACGGTGATCTGATTGTGTCCCATATTGCAGGCGTGCCTAACCTGGAGTTATCCGAGCCGTTCAAAGCTCGCTTAGATAAACAATGGGAGAATGCCGTAGTGGTCAAACTGTATGGGAGAGCCATCGGCTACAAGGCCCTCCACACCCAATTGCAAACCCTTTGGAAGCCAACCGGGGCGTTCAAAATTTTAGACCTCGAAAATAATTTCTACTTGGTGAGATTCTGGGCACCCCAAGACTTCATTCACGCCTTGACTGATGGTCCCTGGATGATCTACGGGAATGTGCTGAGTGTGCAACCATGGTCCCCCAATTTCCGAGCTTCCACAGGGAAAATCGACTCGATCGTGACATGGGTCCAGTTCCCAGACTTTCCGACGAACCGGTACCATTCCAGGATTCTCAGACAACTCGGAAACATGGTGGGCCGAACGATTAAGCTCGACGGTAATTCTTCTAACCCCAGTCGAGCTAAATTTGCTAGAGTCGCTGTATGTCTGGATTTGACCAAGCCTCTTCAAGGTACAGTGCACCTGGAAGGCGAACCCATAAAGGTTGGCTATGAAGGGTTGCATAACATATGCTATATTTGTGGTCATTTGGATCATAGTATTTTAGCTTGTCCGGAAGCTCCACAGGTTCAGAAAGGCGAGACAATGCCCCCAGCTGCACCCACAATGTCTGCAGGGATGTCGGCCACCGTGGCAACTAATGGGAGGGGGGAATGGATGAATGTCCCCCGGAGGACTAACCGCTTCACTCGACGTCCGTTCACCAGCCCCTCGGTTCCCCCCATAGTCCCCCATACCAGAAATGCAACCAATAGGTTTCATATCCTGGAGAGTGCTCGCTCGGAGGAGCCACCGGCCGTGCCGACCCCCGGCGCAACCACACCTACCCCAATGGCGCAGACACAACCCATTGCTCCCACAGTGCCAACCCATGCCATTGCCCCCCCTCCGCCACAACCAACCGTCAGCGACAACCAAGACCAGCCTGAACCTACCCCTGACCTACCTACACTTCAAGATTTTATCGGAGAAGGTTCCCTCAAAAGGTCCAAAAGTAAACTTGCTACCCGACTCGCCAAACAGACCACCAAAAAATCCCAACCTCTGAAACTCTCAAAGCTCATCTCCAAAGATACCCCTAAGCGTCAATCCCTCCAAGATGTTTCTAATGTCAGCACCTTCCCGCCCAACATAGATGTTGTCCAATCTTCCACCGGACCTGTCAACTCCCCAGTTCCTCCCAATGCCAATTACCCTGTTGTTTCCAACAATTTTATCCACCCAGCCCCTCCTCGAACCCGTAAACACCAAAATCATACGGCGGTGGTTCTTACAGAAGACGACCATCGTATGGTCTTCTCTCCAGGTGCTTCCAGCTCGAGTGTAGCAGGGGACCAACCGCCGGATACTTTCCATCCTCGCTGACCACACTACCCTGGTCCTTGTTTCATCAGTCATTATAATGTGATGTTCTGTATGTTGGATGCTTTTCCTGTCCCGCACATCGGGATGTTGATATATTCTCATGTTGGTTCTGTATTGCTATCAGCACGTCTCTTGTATAAGATAGGAGTCGATTTGAGCTACCGACTTCTAACCATGTACCCAGCTCACGTATATTTTTAATATACTTCCCGGTTTCGACCAAAATGAAGAAGCATCTTATTTCTGTTGAAGATATGCTTGTTCATATTTCAGGTCTTCTTTTCCTTCTGTTTTTACCCTTGTCTGTTGTTTGACGATCATCATCAGGTCTTTTGCTTCTAATTTACATTGTCTGCTATTTGACTGTCCTGTAATGAACAATCGAGATTTCCCCTGTAAACTATTTCAGGAGTGATTACCGGTAGGTACGCTGCATTTTGTCTCTTTGTTATTCCCAGATATTGTTTCTCTTTTTCAGTTTTTTTTTTTTAATACTAGAAGAGTATCCTCGTTAAGGTGGGCACTAGGGATGAGCAAAACGTCGGTACGGTATATGCCGTACCGATTGCTTGATATACCGACTTTTCGGACAGCCCTTAATTCCGACCGATGCCATGCCGGATTCTGCATTATACCGATCGGCATTGTACCGATCAATACCGACGTCGGTACGGTCGCCTTTGAGCCCTGCCGATGCCGACAACATAACCAAGGCAGGAACACTAAATTTTCCAGAATTTCATTTTCATACATAAACATAACCATCAACCATGCCCAGAAAACTCAACCTTCAACAAGCATTCAAATCCAGAATTACAAATAGAAAGGAAACAATGCCCAGAATTACATACCTAACCATATCTAAATATCAAGCCTATTTCACTAACATAGGAATTTAATGATCAATCATCAAAGCCTAGAATTGCTTTGATTTGGGAATTAGGTTTTTGGCACTCAAAAATCGAAAGAGGGACGACTGGTCGAACTTGATCGAGAGAGGGTTGGGTGGAAAGCTTTTAGCTTTTGTGGAGATTGGAGTTGAGGGAGGAGGGGAATTAACGCACAGGAGCTTCGGAGGAGGAATGGGCTGACCGGAGTTGAGAGAGAGACAGACAGAGAAGAGGGTTCAAGAAGAAGAGTTCTGAGAAAAAAGAGAGAACCCCAACAACCCAGATGAAGCAGTGACGGAGAAGAAGAAAAAATAGGGGCTAGGAGAGGAGAAAAAGGGCAGAGCAAAGCTGAGGGTAGAGTGGCTTAAAGGTTACAGTGGCATGAAAGGAGAGACGAGCAAAGAGAGAAGGCTTTGATAGTGATGGCATGCGCGGCGGAGCCGTCTTTGTGAAGGCGGCGTGCTTGGTTGTGGGCGGCTGCAAGTCTAGGGAGGGAGAGAGGAGAGTGCGTTAATGAAAGTGAGGGGGTGAGAGTAAGTTAGGGTTATGATTTTAGGGTTGGGTTTAATGTTCTTGGGCTTGTTTTTTAGGAATAGATTGGGTTGGGTTGAATAATTTGTTTTGGGATTTGTCGGTATCAGCTTGTGCCGAAAATCGACGGTACAACCCTCATCATACCGACTAATTTCATTCATTTAAACGGCATGGTACGGCTCATACCGATGGCCCTATGAACACTCATATTTCGAGCCGATACGTCGGTATCGACTCGGTTGGTTCGGTACGGGAAATCTGCTCTCCCTTAGTGGGCACCCTACCAACTGTGCATGCTCCATTCACATCATTAGGACTTGAACCCTCGTTGATGCTTAAGGGACCCCAGCCCTTCTCTTTTTCAGTTCTTGAATTCTGACTTGCAAAAGCATGTAAATATCTCGTTGTTTTCTTCTTTTCAAGCACTGACTGGAAATCCTAAAATTTAAAAGCACTTGAGACTTGAGAGACTATACATGTGCAGTGGCATAATTTGGTTCATATTTATCCTTGAAGTACACAAGGAATCAGAGATCAGTTGGCTTTGTAGCAACAGAAATCTTAACCCAAATTCAAACTATACATCAAATGTAATGTAATTGTTCTCAACAGACAAATCACTAATGAAGTAGTGTGCACTGCAAACATGAGTCTACTTCCGTTTTGTCAGTTGATCCAAGATTCTTGCCTCGCTTGCTTTAATCTCTTCTCTCATAGAATTCTGGGTTTCTTCAAGCTGGGTCGTCATTGTATTAAAACTAACTTCATTTGTTGTGCAAGCTTTGCTACCTCTGCGAGAATCATCACCTTTGCATCCTCAGCTCCCCCCTCTTGATCAGCCACTGCACTCTTCCCCTTCGCAGCAACACTCTCCCCCTTCGCAGCAGCCCTCTTCCTCTTTTTTGACAACTCACCCCCCTACATTCCGTATATGCATATATGAAATATTGTAACCAAACCAAACAAAAACTAATACAAAAAATCTCATATATAATAGAGATTCGTTTTGCCTTTTTCTTTTTTAGTCAAGTTTTGATGGTAAAGAAAGAAACTCGATTTCCCTTATTTAGTTGCATCGAATATTGAAAAAAAAAGTTGTACCTTCTGGTGTTGGTGCTCTGTCAGTAACAGCGACCTTGAATATAGGTAATTCATTTGGATCCTTTGGATTGCTAATCAAATCATATATAATCTCATCTCCTGCTTCGATAAGCTGCCTTTGCTTCAATTTGGGCATACCACAGTTGAGTCTTATAAAGTGGTTTCCATTCTTAATACCCGAAGTAATACCATACCTAAAAAACTTCTTCCCATCTTTAAGCCAACAATAAGATGTCTTATGATGAAAGACCTCTCGAATGCGTTTAGGTGGAAGACTCTGCAAGTGTAATACTAGATGTTTAGGGTCTAACAAGCTGAAAAAAGGGAGAGTTGTATCAAGTGATCATCTTACCACAGTAAAATTGCCACCCGTTAGTTGTTTCTTAGTTACTGTTCTTGGGAATATGCAAGGTTCTTTAGGCGGAAGGAGAATTGGTGGTGGTGCTGATTCAGCCTCAGGGGTTATAGATGATTCAGGGGTGAAGGAAAAAATTAAGGAAATGGTATATTTGAGAAAAAGTTTGTGTGTGTATTTAGTTTTGCAAAACAAGGGAGGACTAAGGACTTGCAAAATAGAGGAAAACAGGGGACTTAAGAAACAGAGCAACACACGTCTTTGGTTTTAAATTAGGAAAGCACACAAAGCACTTTGCATTACATGATATTTATTGTTGTAGTAACCGACTTAACAATACATAATATCTTAACTTTTTTGCTGATTTTTGTTTAGTGCACTAGGATTTTTCTAGATAATTATTAAATGTTTACATAAAAATCTTAACTTTATGCTAATGCTCTTAGATTTTTCTAGACTAAAATTCTCTAGATATTGAAGCAAGTAATCATGTTTCAACACTCCTCCTTGATTTCTTGCTACAAATTCCTAAAGCATATCTGAGCTTCTCAAATCTTTCTTTGGGTAATGCTTTAGTCAAAATATCAACTAGATTATCTGCGGAATTACAATGGACAAGACTGACTTCATTAGCTTGCTGCACTTCTCGAATGAAGTGAAATTTGATCTTCATGGCGTTTCCGGGCCAGTTCCCTTTGTTGCTCCTGCCATGAAACACTGGATTTTTAGATATTGCTATTGCAGATTGATTGTCTACCATAATCTCAGTAGCTTCTTCTTGATCTTCCTTGAGATCATGCAATATTTTTCTCAACCAAATTGCTTGGTTGACAGCCACGGTAGCTGCTACATATTCTGATTCTGCGGTGGACTGGGCAACAATGTCTTATTTCCTGGAATTCCAAGAGAAAACAGAAGTACCAAGGGTGAACAGGTACCCTGATGTGCTTTTCATATCATCATGAGAACCAGCCCAGTCACTATCAGAAAATCCATGAAGCTTGATCTCTGGTTTTTGCTAAAACCAAACACCAAAATCAACAGTGCCTTTGATATATCTTAGCACCCGTTTTGCTGTCTTGAAGTGTAACTCACTAGAAGCATGCATGAATCTAGAAAGTAAACTAGCAACAAACATAATATCAGGTCGGGTTGCTGTGAGGTATAGGAGGCAGCCTATTAAACTTCTGTATTGAGAAGCATCAACCTTCTCAAAGCCATCTTCCTTGCTTAGCTTCTCATTCAAAGCTAAACGTGTACTGACTGGCTTGCAATCAAGCATCTTGAACTTCTTTAGAATCTTCAATACATACTTCCTCTGGCTTATGAAGACTCCTCTTTCAGTTTGACATATTTCCATGCCAAGAAAATATTTCATTTCTCCCAAATTAGTCATCTCAAATACTATACTCATCTCCATTTTGAATTGCTTCACAAGCTTTGGATTATTTCCCGTGACTAGCAAGTCATCCACATATAAGGACACAACCAAAAAATCTGATTTTGTTATTTTCACATATAGAGTGGCTTTATTTTTGCTCCTTTGAAAACCCAATTGGATTAGATACTCATCTATCCTTGTGTACCAGGCTCTAGGAGCTTGTTTCAGGCCATATAGAGCCTTTTTCAGGAGTTAGACTTTCTCTTCACTGCCTTTGACAATGAAACCTTGAGGCTGCTCAACATAAATCTCCTCATCAAGAAATCCATTAATAAAGGCTGATTTTACATCTAATTGGAAGATTTTCCAGCCTTTTTGGGCAGCCAAGGCTAGCAAAAGCCTAATTGTATCATGCCTTGTCACTGGAGCAAATGTTTCAGTAAAGTCTACTCCAAACTGCTGAGAGTAGCCCTTCACAACCAACCTAGCCTTCAGCTTATTCACTGAACCATTTACATTCAACTTGATTCTATAAACCCATTTTACTCCAATGACATTTTTATGACTTGGCCTATCAAACAAACACCAAGTCTGATTTTTTTCTATCATATTCATCTCCTCCTGCATTGCATCTCTTCATCCAGGAATTTTACTTGCTTCTTCATAAGTTGTGGGCTCTAGAATAGTAACATTACATCTCTGATATATATCAGCAAGGGTTCTAATACCTCTAACTGACTCTTCTTCTTCCTCCTCATCTTCTACTTGAGGCTCATCATTCTCTTGATTTATTTGTTGAGACAAGACTTGAGAAGGTTGATGATCATCTTTGGAATTTTGCCAATTCCAAGATGTATTTTCATCAAACTTAACATTCCTACTAACAATAACCTTCTCAGTTTTAGGATTATAGACTCTGTAACCTTTAGCAACAGAGCTATATCCAACAAAGATTCCAACTTCAGCCTTATGCTCCAGCTTGTCCATCTTAACATAAGGTATGTATGTGTAACATACACAACCAAACACCCGCAAGTGTTCCACAGAGGGTTTAAATTCATTCCAAGCCTCAAATGGAGTTTTATTGTCTAGAGCTTCTGTAGGCAGCCTATTTTGAATATAAACAGCAGTATTCACCGCCTCAGCCCTAAAGCTCTTAGGCATCTGCTTCTCAAACAAGAGACACCTAGCCATCTCCATGACTGTTCTATTTTTTCTTTCACTAAGTCCATTTTGTTGAGGAGTATAACTTACTGTGAGCTGATGAGAGATGCCAGCATCTTCACAAAACTTGTTAAAATTTTGTGAAGTATATTTAGTCCCATTATCTGACCTTAGGACCTTTATAGAACTTTGATTTTCTACCGAAGCTTTGAATTTTTGAAATACCTCAAACACCTCAGATTTTTGCTTCAAGAAATAAATCCAACACATTCTTGAAAAATCATCTATAAAGAGAATAAAGTACCTGCAGCCTCCTAAAGAAGGCACTTTCATTGGTCCACAAACATCTGTATGGACTAATTGTAGTTTTTCTGAGGCTCTCCAAGCTTTGTTGACCGGAAATGGAAATTTTGATTGCTTCCCCTGTTGACAAACCTCACAAACAGCAGAGCATTCTCCAATAGCAGGCATGTTATGCACTAATTCCTTAGCATGAAGATTTTTCAAGGAAGTATAATTGACATGACCTAACCTTTTATGCCAAAGAGAGGTCATATCAATTGTGCTTGTATATGAATGAGTATTATTATTCCTCAAATTTAATGAGAAACTTTTGTCCTTCATGCCAACAGAAAATACCTTGTTGTTTGTAGCATCATATATAGTGCAGGCATTATCTTTAAATATCAACGAATAATTCTTCTCAAGTAATTGTCCCACACTCAATAAATTTTGATCAAGGTTGGGAACATATAGAACTTCAGAAATAAATTTGGTACCTGATGGAGTCTCAACTGCAACCGTACCTTTGCTTTTAACGTCGATGTAGTCTCCATTCCCATTCTTGACCTTTGAGAGATAAGACTCATCCAAGTCTGAAAAAGCATCAATCTTGCGAGTCATGTGGTGTGTGCAACCACTGTCAATGAGCCAATCACTGCTTCTTGCTGTTGTATAACATGATGCAACAAACAGTTGTTCTTCTCGTGCTTCATCTTGCTGGTTTTCAACACGTTGAGCCTGCTGATCCTGCTGCTTCTTTAGTTGGCATACTTTATCAACATGGCTTGTCTTTTTGCAATTTTTGCATTGTGCATCAGGTCTGAACCAACAATATTTCTCCGAATGATTTTTTTCTTGCAGAAAGTACAAGCTGGAAATTGTTTTTTCTGACCAAATTTGGTGTCGCCACTGTACTTCTTCTGCTTTCCCTTCTTCTTCGCAGCTTGCTTTTGATTGTTGGTGCTGAAATGATACTTGTTTTTATGTTTAACATTCATAGCTCCCTCTGCTTGAATTCCTTGCCTGAGTACTCTCCTTTGCTCTTGAGCTTGTAAAGAGTGAACAAGCTCTTGCAAAGTTATTTCAGACAGATCTTTTGATTCTTCCAATGAGGAGATTTTTTATTCAAACCTCTCTGGAAGACTCACCAACTCCTTCTCAACTACCCTCTTGTCTGGAAGATCCTCTCCCAAAAGTCTGATTTGGTTGACAATTTTCATCAACCTATCAGAAAATTCTTTGAGTGACTTAGCCTCCTCCATCCTTAAAAACTCAAATTCGCATATGAGATTGAGGACTTGCATCTGCCTTGATTTTTGGCTTCCCAAAAACTCCACCTTCAATTTATCCCAAGCTTCTTTGGCGGTTTGACAAGCTATAATTCTTGTAAAAATTTCTTCGGACACCAACGAAAAAATTGCAGACAAAGCTTGATAACCTTTTGCAATTTCTTCGTTGTGTTGCTTGATTTGATTTATAGTGGCTTGTTCTGAGAGTGGGGTTGGATTTACACCAACATCAACAACCTCCCATAAGCCATAAGCTTGAAGATAAGCCTTCATCTTCACAGCCCATGTTTGGAAATTTTCACCTGCAAACACAGGTGGTGTTGGTACTGTGAAATTTCTTGACATCATAAAAGATTGAGAAGATGGATTTTTTTAAGTTATAGGAAGGCTGAATTTATGGGTATTGTATTTTTGGGGTTTATGGTCCCTTAAGAACAAGGGTGCTCCGCTACCAATTGGATGAAAAAATTAAGGAAAGGGTATATTTGAGAAAAAGTTTGTGTGAGTATTTAGTTTTGCAAAACAAAGGAGGACTAAGGACTTGCAAAATAGAGGAAAACAGGGGACTTAAGAAACAGAGCAACACACGTCTTTGGTTTTAAATCAGGAAAGCACACAAAGCACTTTGCATTACATGATACTTATAGTTGTAGTAACCGACTTAACAATACATAATATCTTAACTTTTTTGCTGATTTTTGTTTAGTGCACTAGGATTTTTCTAGATAATTATTAAATGTTTACATAAAAATCTTAACTTTATGCTAATGCTCTTAGATTTTTCTAGACTAGAATTCTCTAGATATTGAAGCAAGTAATCATGCTTCAACACTCCTCCTTGATTTCTTGCTGTAAATTCCTAAAGCATCTCTGAGCTTCTCAAATCTTTCTTTGGGTAATGCTTTAGTCAAAATATCAGCTAGATTATCTGCGGAATTGCAATGGACAAGATTGACTTCATTAGCTTGCTGCACTTCTCGAATGAAGTGAAATTTGATCTTCATGTGCTTTGTCCTGCCATGAAACACTGGATTTTTAGATATTGCTATTGCAGATTGATTGTCTACCATATTCTCAGTAGCTTCTCCTTGATCTTCCTTGAGATCATGCAACATTTACGCATCTCGATAATCAACCGAGAAGCAACCATAGACTGAAATAACCATTTCATAAAGAGTAATTTGTATAGTATAACTAATAAGAATGAAGGGTTATTTCAGTCATTATGAGAATAATACACATTAATTGTAAAGATTTATTTATATTTTTAAGGGCTTATCATGTGCCCTAGGGCACAACATAAAAAAACCCTTATTAATATAATATTAAATAAGAATATTTTAGTCTTTCAATTTTTAGAGGTCATACTTTTATAGATAATATAGATAGATATAGATATTAAATAAGGGTATTTCGGTCTTTTAATTTTGGTGCTCTCTATTTATATGAGTTCGTGTTTTTAAAGATAGTATAGATATAGATTTATCTTTATAATAATATTAAATTTTTTCCAAAAATTTTATAGTAATCACTTGCCTTCCGTGACTTAATTTTTATATTAGGGGATAGATTTAAAGAGTTAAAAATATATTTTAGTTAATCTTATCTCCCCAAATCTATCTTCTCTTTTTCTTTTTTTGAGAAATACCCCAAATCTATCTTATGTCTAATCTAAATTATGTCAAGTTTTAATACCATGTCGCTTTTATTTTAGAAAAAATTATCATATTTTTATAAGAAAATAAATTTTATATGCAAAAGGTAAAAATAGTTCCAACTTCCAAGGAAATCATCAGTAGTTTTTGGAAAGCAATTAAGGCTGTTTTTTTTTAAAATCTGCCTTGGTTTATAAAAAACAATTAAGGTTCGAACCCGCGGTGTGTGTTAGTAAGCAAGCGCCACTTTCCGCCAAACTACTATGCAGTTTGTTAGTTAAACCCAAAAAAACAAAAACAAATGATTGCATTTGTGTCTTCAAGGAGTGGCTTTGGCTTGTGGGGTTTTTGGAATTTGGACGAAGTTTCACGGCTAAGATGGGATTGTGGCTAATTTCTGTAGCTTGCATTCTTGGGTGGGTTTAATCTGCATTTCCTTGTTTGGAGCTCAGGTTTTACTTCTGTATCCTACAATTTTCCCTTCACATTTCCATTCTCCATCTTTTAAGCATTTATTCACTTAATCCAAAATCTTTTAATTCATTTTAGTTGTGGTTTAAGTACTTCTTACTTGTGAATTTCTTTTCTTTCCTTTTCTTGTTTTATTGTCAACTTTTGCTTGTGGGGCTGGACCTGCATTGTATGTTGTTGATGTGGACCCCACATTCTCTTGATGTTAATTTAAGAAGCAACACATCTTCATTATTGTGCCAATTATTTAACTTACATACACACATAAGCACCTTTTGGCCTGGCCTTGCTTAGTGGCATTGTAATATTAGGGATTTGGATTCTCTCCTGTACAGTATTCAACAGGAAAGATCCTGTTAAATAAATATTGTTAATTTATTTAATCAATGACCCTAAAATATGTAAGGTATGAAAAACAAAAAAAATTAAATAAGGTAAAAATAAATTCTCACTAATGATTTTGAAAATCGTGGCCACGGAGAGGATCTCAATCCTAATATTACCTGCTGTTTCTCCCAAGTACCAACAAACATTGCAAAGTAAAATTATGTACTCTGAATCTGACACTACTAAATGCTTGTCCTCGTAAAAGGATGTCTCTCTCTCTCTCTCTCTTTTTTTTTTTTCCATTTTCTTGGAGGGGAAGACTAACATGATGCTGTTGCTTTGTTATCACGAGTTTGTATTGGATTGATGGTGTATACATAGAGTAATAAATGAAATATGGCATCATGGATTTTCTTACATGGTTTGTATAATTTTTTTTTTTGCGGGGTTATTAATCATCCAGGAAAACAATAAACCAACTTTGCCATATATATACACTACATGTGGATCAAAAATCAAAAGAAGGGATTAACCAGGCCCCAAGATGCACATTTTTACCATCATTAATGAGAAAAATCAAGTCTATTATGTGATTTTTTTTTTGTCGAAAGGGTAAATACATATTAATTCAAACCGAGTACAACATACATATTACAATAACATAGATTGCTAGAAATTAGGGAAAGAACGTAATTAAAAACCACAAATATAGTGGAATAAATCCACATACAAAGCATGAACCATAAATACAAAATGATTACATTTAGATCCGGACATAGGCAAAGGTTAGAACACAAACCAAAGAACTTGCAGCTGCCCATGAAAGGGAGGACGCGATGTCCGCATAAAGCAGGACTAGCCCCAAACAGCAACTAAATTCGCATACAGTGGTTGACAACTATCGGCTTTAATTCTGAGACGCGAGCAAGCCAAGCAATAGCAATAGCAAACCACAGGCTATCTTAATAAAAGTAAAAATTTACCATCTCGAGTTTTGATCTTTCTTTATGTCGACCACGTAGTAAAACAGGCCGTTATCTGTCATTTCGCAATTAAAATCAAGTAAATGGTGGTTGCAGTAAAATTTTCTTCTGCCAATTGGCAAACGTTTAAATCGGGTGACTTGTCGTGCTCTCCAATTGTCGTATTTTTTCTGGTGTAGTTGACATGTAGTTCGTGGACAGAAAGTCAACCAACTCTCTCTACAAAGACTGAAAACTGCTCCTCTTCCTCTCTTTTTCTCCTCCTCTGGGTTTTTCCTGCTTCGAGACCTTGAAACTGGAAATAAGCATACAATCTACAAAGACAAGAATGGCAACTCCTCCTCCCGTTGTTCGGTTTCCTATGATTGCGTTACTAAGGGTGACAGGACTGATGGTTGCAGCTTTGGTCATAATATGGGGTTTTCATTTCAGGGGCGGTTTGGCTCTTTCCTCTGATGACAAAGCTCTCATCTTCAACGTATAACTCCTCCTCCTCTGGTTTGTTCTTCTAATTAAATTTCAATTCTTTTGATATTATGTAACAGGGTTTTCGAATAATTGAACACTTAAGCTATTATTGGATTCATTTCAATGTCCCTCCCTTTACAGGTCCATCCCGTACTGCTTGTGATTGGCCTGGTTCTCTTGAATGGTGAAGGTAATCTTTACTTCATAAACCGAAATCACCATATGTTGCCTTTCAATTATCAATGTTTTAACCCATTATTGTTCCTTAAGATCCGATGTAAGATCAACCCAAATCTGGATGTTTTACCAACCGATGCATACGTATGTGAAGAATAACCCTTTTCATGTAGAATCCTTCTGTCTCATTTTTTAAGTTTAAACGAGCTACTGTTAGTTAAATTTGGAACCCTTGAAGAAACCTCTTTGATTGTTTCTATTATATTGAGCAGAATCTTTGATGTGTCCTGGGAGCAATATGTTTGTATTGGGGAGTTGAAACTAGTAGCGTCAGGAGCATTATGTACTGCTAGAGTTTAGGGCATAGAGAAGTTCAATATTGTAAGATTAATTGGGGTAGTTGGAGAAATCCGGCATGGGTAATTTGTATATCTTGATGCAGCCATGTTAGCTTACAAGACTGTCTCTGGGACTAAGGAGTTCAAGAAGGCAGTTCATCTATCAATCCAATCTGCAGCATTTTGTTTAGGCGTGATTGGTGTATGGGCTGCCTATAAGTTCCACAGTGAGAGAGGGATTGACCATTTCTACAGTCTGCATTCATGGCTGGGATTAGCTTGTATTTTCCTCTTTGGCATACAGGTTTGCTCCTTCCGTCCTCCCAGCCTTACCTTCTTTGCTTCAGTAAATGAAATCTATAATAGGCTTTCATACTTTAGATTATAGTTTTGTATGTGATGTAAATCGTTTTGCTACATGGTGGTGGCACAGTAGTTTGTCCATCTGGGCTCATCCATGCAAATTTTCCAGATGAATGGCTAAAGTTTCTGCTTTGCATACATAGACAAAAGATGTGTCTTGTGAGCCGTATTCGTGCAGTGCACTGCATGAAGATTCTGCGGGGGGAATTTTTTCTATCTTCTCATAATCATTTTCGCCTGTGTAGTGGGCTGCTGGCTTTTCAACCTTTTGGTATCCTGGTGGAGCTATAGGCACCAGAGCGGCTCTGCTTCCTTGGCATGTGTTCTTTGGGATTTATGTATATGCACTTGCAATTGCTACAACTGCTACCGGCATTTTGGAGAAAGCTACATTCTTGCAATCTCACCACATAATATCCCGCTACTCCACCGAGGCTTTGCTGATGAATTCTCTGGGTATACTGATTGTGATCCTTGGAGGTTTTGTAGTTCTTGCAGTTATTACGCCTAGTAATAATAGTAAAGGTGATGCCTACAGACCCATGGATTCCAAAACCCAACATTCAAGGGTGTGAGTAGTTTCATGAGTGATGTTAGCCTTGTAGAGTGATTCTTTACTTGTATGAGCAATTTTATGTGCTGAAAGGAAGAGTATTATGGTTCTCACTTCTCTCTATGTGTCATCATTTACATATATACCTGCGTTCTATGGATACGGTTCTATTTACTTTTTTTCCTCTACAAGCAATTAGGAGGCAGTGTGTTGCTGCACTTTCAGTCGTGAAATTGCTGTAGCCTTGGTCAGTGAGTGCTGGAATCATTCAGTTTGGGATCACTGGTGTTAAGTGAACATTCATAACATTAGTTAAACAGTTCCAGTGTAGTATTGAAACTATACAGGCAAAGGTTTATGTTTTTGGTTGGAATTGGTGTTGGAAAAAATTTGAAGGATAAATGCATTGACGAAGATTGCTGTCCCTTTTTACTTCCTGCCATGTGGATTGGTTTTTGGATTTGTGGCTTTTCATGGTTAACAATGCAAATAAATGAATATAAATTCATTAAAAAGGTAATAATATAAGCTCCAAATTATGAAAAGAACCGAAAACGAGGGAAGACAGACCGGTTGTTTTAACTGCAATCCTGAATATTTGCTTATGCAAAACATTGAAGGGAGGAGGACGCTAGAAAGTGATAATGGTGGAGGTAAAAACAAGCCTAACCAAGCGAAATGTGGAAGTAAAGTAAAAAACAGCGAAGACATGATTCTATGTACTATCTACCAAAACCAACACAGAACACAAACCATTAAAGACATGTAAAAACAACAGCTCAAGCATCGAAGATTCGCTAATCTCCAAAATGCTCTGCTCATTTTAGAAGAGAGAGAGAAAAGAAGAAGGGACAAAAAAAAAAAAAGAAAACGAAAGCTCGAAATGAGCGCCGCCTCTACCACTTCGCCTCCGTGTTCTCTCTTCCTCCGCGGCACCGCCACCACTGCCACGCCCTTTCTCTTACGGCGCCGTAATCTTCTCACTCTCACTTCGCTAGACTCACTACTACTCAGATCCTCCTCCTCCACCACCACCAACCCCAACAAACCCCTCCTCCGCCTCTCCGCTTCCCTCACCGACGCCCACCCCCTCCACCTCTCCTGGCTCTCCTCTCCCTCCTCCCATGACGACACTTACGGTGGTTGGGCCGTGGCCGAACCCCCTCCCCCGACCCCCTCCAAAAAGAAAGGTCCTCTCCTCTTAAATACCCTCCATTTTTCTTCTAAATTTCCATAATTCAGTCACTATTAGTGTTTTTTTTACTTGTTTAAAGCAACACAAATTGGTTGTTTTGTGGAGTTCAGGCTTGCCTACTGTTGTGATTGGTGGAATTGGAGCTTGCGTCGCCGCGCTTCTCGCTGCCGTCGCTTATTTCTCGCTCTCCCGAAATGGTACGTGTCGCCCCCCGAGCATTTCAATTCTATTTGAAATTTAATGAAGCGAGCAGAGAAGTTTGGATATGATTTCTCATTATATTTCTGTATCTCTCTTTTTTGCAGGATTTAAGTTGCCATTTCGAACGGCGATTGTAACTCCAGCTAATGAAACTGAAACAAAGGTGTTTGATGAAAATGCTGCCGTGACGTTATCATTCCGGGAGGCTGTACCTGAAGCTTCCAGCAGCCAAACGCCGGCTTCGGGTACTTGACTATGCTCTCTGGAAACTATTAATAACATTATTGCAAAGAAGCAAGCGGAGATATATTTTTATAGAATGTTGAAGAGCAAGTGCGTTTGGAAATGTTCTGATTTTTTGGTTCTTCTTTGGCTTCGGTGTCTGCAGAGAGGGTTGAGCGTGTTAAACTATCGGTAGTTGTGGACCCCTCTCAATTGGAAGCTCTGTCGACCTTGAAGAAACTAAAGGTTCGGTTTTTTGATTGTTTTCTTCACAAATATAGAATTTCGTTTTCTTGCGATGCTCTTCTCCTTTGGGGCTTACATTGTCTTGATAAGCCTGAAGAAGCATCTGCCAAACTTCCAAAGATTCTTTGCTGTGGGTGACAGCAATGAGCAGACGATGCAAAGTTTTGATGTGTATAAATTGGATATAAGAACAGTGTCTTCCAGTTGCACAAAATATTAGTTTCTTCATTGTTAACTCGGTTTAGCATCTTGATCTTCCCCTTTGGTTCAGACCATCTTGCTACCTTTTGAAGTGTCATTAACCAATTTCCCTTAGTGTTAAGCAATGATTGTTCTTTTTTAAGTTTCCTTACTATATGTTTGGCTATTTGTATGAAAACTGTTGTTCGGGTCCAGGACTGCAGTTTCACGATTCTCTTTTCTGTTGCATTCTCTGGCTCCAATATCACTCATATGGTCCAGTTCTAAGCATATTGTCTTAACTGGTGATTAAGGTATGCAGATCATTGAAGATGACGCAATAGCAGGTGACTTGTGCACTAGAAGGGAGTACGCAAGATGGTTAGTCCGATTAAACTCACTACTGGAAAGGTAAGGATCTGCCTATACTGTTAATTGTAATGCTACTATGAAATCTTTTAGAAACTGTAGCTCCACCGCTTGTTGTTGGTCTAGGAGTTCGAAGCATAGAATTGTTCCACCTACCAGTACCACAATCCCTGCTTTTGATGATGTGGCTGTTGAAGATCCAGATTTCCAATTCATCCAAGGTAATATATACTTTTAATAGTTCTTCATCGTTTAAAAGTTGAGCCTGCAGTAAGGTAATCAAAAATATGTATTTGTGGTTTGAAGTATAGCCCTAGCAGAGGCCGGCATCATTCCTAGCAAGCTGTCCCAGTTTAGCTTCGGTTCCAACAGTTTAGAAGGAGATGGAAGCTTCTGCTTTTATCCTGAGAGGTATTTGATGTGGACTGGTCCATGAACTTTTAAAATGCTAGTTTCTGTTAGTCGTTATGTCTTTGATAACATACTTCTTTTCTCTTTTTGCTATATGTGGTTCTGTAGGTTTATTTCTCGGCTGGATCTGGTCAACTGGAAATCTCAATTAGAATATAATTTTGTGCCTGAAATTACAGAACAGGTCTGATATTGTTTAGATATGAGATTCAAAAATTTATTTTAGTCTTGTAAAGAGAAATCAATTTAATTTTTGCTGGTTCATTGCTTTTAAAACCTGACTTGTCTACAGTTCAGATGTCAAGAGTGAAAGTAAGTTATATGGATGTGAAGGAGATACCTAGGGATGCATCACCTGAACTTTTTGTTGATCTGTTGGCTGGGGAGAAGAGCATATTCAGAAACGTTTTTGGTATGTTTCTCTCCTCTTCCTTTCTTCATGCCCTTTGAAACTGTAACTGTAACTTTCGTTGTTGTGGTATTGGCAAAATATATGTAAAATTTAGAGCATCATATGCATTTTCTTTTGTTTTGAAAGGCCAGATTCTATGCCTTTATTAATGGATTGATGTAACGCAAGTACAAACCACGATTTAGCAACCAAAGGAATGGAATGATGTCACAGTATAAATCAGTCAAACAACATGACTGGTTACAATACCCAATTCTCACTAATCTACCAATTTAAAACTGTTGCTTTTTCTGGATTTTTTGCTTTGTCTATGTGTTGTATCTTCATGGATTTTTAGGAAACCTCTTCTTGACGCAAGATACCTTTTCAGTACATTGCTTATGATAATATCCATGTTTGAATTTGTACAGGACAGAGCAGGCGATTTCAACCAAATAAACCTTTGACAAAAGCACAAGCAGCAGCTGCTTTAACCAGTGGCAGAATGGCAAAAGCTGTTTATGATGAACTATTGAGATTAGAAGCTGAGAGTTCGTCAAGGCAAACCGCAATTAGAGAAATTAGGTCTGAGTTGCTGGACAAAGGAGATATACAACGATTTTGGGATGAGGAGATGAAAGAAGAAAGAGCACGTGGTGTGGAGATTGAGAAAATTTATATTGCGGCTTTACATGATCTGGATCAGGAAAAAGTGATTCACGGGAAAACTTATGATGAGTATTTGAAGGAAAAGGCAGCAATGGACTGTCAGCGCCAACTACTACTTAGTTTGAAAGAAGAGGTTGATGTGATGTCTGAAAAGCTTGCATCTGAGAGGGCTATGTACGTTGCAGAACAGTTGAGTCTTCAAGGATCACTCAGTGACTTACTGAGAGAGCAGGAAGAAATGCTCGACTCAAAATCTATTCTTGAAGCTGAAATAGAAGCCCTACGAATTCTTAGGTAAAGGTTAAAATTCATGCTTTTTTTCTTGATACTTGTAATAAATTGGAAGTCTGCTTCATATATCATGACAAGAAAGAGTAATTAGTCAACACCCAGGAAATGTGCAATGCTTTTTCTACCATTCGAGCAATCATTGATTAAGTTTGATATTAACTTTCCATTTCATATCAAAGAAGTAACTTCTTTAGGGAATGTCGACAGAGCCGCTCTTAATGTGGAGATTGCTGTTTTTTGTCCATCAATTGCCTGGATATGCTGCATGTGAAGTAGAGCCTGCTATAGGAATGATGTGGAAAATTTCATAACCTTTACAGATCTGGACGATAAAGAACTAGCTTGGAGACTAATATTGAACTTTGTCAGATTTTACACAATCAAATCTTGCAATATTTACATTTGGCTGCGATCCTTCTGTCCAGGAGTGCACCTAGAACTGCCTGCACTTATTCACTTGCAAGGGTAGATGTCGAAGTTTTACTTCATTTTCCTGCTCTAATTAATGGCAATAATTCGTGCAGGTCCTGGATTGAGGATGAAGCAAGGAGAAGCCAGGCCCGGACTAAGGTTCTGGAGGAGGTGGGACGAAGGTGGAGATGGGACAACCATGACTGAGTGTACTAGTCGCTAAGCGCAACCATCCAAAACCCAATAACAAAATGGGGGACTCTGTAAAGGATTTCTCGATTGTTGATGGTATTGGGGATGTGAGATTTTGGTGCTGCTAGTCTGTAATGTGGTCATCATGTTGTATGTTATATGTGGATTAACCAATGAGGCAGAGAGAACCCATGGAATTCCATCGGCTATTTGAGGAGCTTTGCTTCCCCCAGTCCATATTTTATCAGTAAACACAGGAAGGAGTTCATATATTATAGCAAATTCCTGTGCTCGTCATTAAAACATATATCAACTAATGCCATTTAAGGGTACCTATCGTGAGTAGTGTACTTACATATGAGAAACAGCTTTCTAACAATTGGATTTGCTTCGACAAAAAAAAATTGGATTTGCTGGACTCGCATCATTTTATTTTTGAAGTTAATACAATTTAATGCAGAATTGGTTCTAGGTGGGTGCTATCCTCCATGTTAGGGGCACCAGCCCGCCACCATGTGGTTTTTGTATATCTGGTTGAGAAGTTAAAGATCAGTGGTAGTGCTCGATAGTGGCTACTGTATGAACTATGAAATCTTTGGATTGAAGATTTAACTGAAATGATTACTTCCACAAATTTCTTAAATTCGTTGGACGGCGAGAGAAAGTCAAACAAATCTTGGTTAGTCATGAATGATATGGAACTATGGATTATTACCAAAACCAAAGTTTTAGATATAGGGTAAAGCTGTAATTTGACGAAGGTGAAATGCCTTTCGTACCATAACCTTTCAAAAAAAGTCAGTGCCGCCCAAGCACTTGGTGCTGCTAATTCCCTCCTCCACTTAGTACCGCCACTCACTCACTGACTGCTTCCTCGTAAGTGATAATCTACGGTCAAGGAAGCAATCACTACGCATGCTTTGGTCCGAGAAACTTTGCTGCTTTTCTGATTTCCAACTGGTATGTACGCCATTAACTTAGCTAACTGAGCCTGTCTGGGTTTTGGACATTTCTGAATTTATACTTTTGACACTAACTTGTTTAGCATGTTTTAGTCATATTGGAGTGTTCATAATCCATCTGTGGTTGCCTGATGTGAGTAAACAAACACACCAGGCAACTTCTTATACACTTTTAGTTTTGGGTTTTTGTGGAAAACGTGTTTGAGGTGGCGGTCATTTTTATGCAACCAATACTGAGAGCCCTGTAGCCACTGGATTGCTGTGGACTGTGGATAACATTTTGGCTGCTAATGGGGAGCTATTAAGACCATTCCTTTTTTTAGTTCTTAAAGCCCATAAGAGAAAACGATACTACTACCTTTTTTCTTCTTGTTTATTCTTCATTTTTTCTCTTTTTACTTTTTTTTTTCCCCTGAATTATCACCTTGTCTGGTTAATACCAACAAATTCCTCTGCCAGACAAATAGATATTGATATGTTTTCTATCATAACCGTCTGCTCCTGACTTAGCCAGGTCGTCTCTCATATGTAATCATGGTTGCCTGCTCTTGTGGGGTTACATTGAAACATTTATGTTTTCATTATCAATGGAAATCATACTCTTTTAACATTTACATCATCATTTTGTAGGCAAGATAAAATTTTTCAACATCTGAAAGTCAAGATTTATTGTAGATAGGAAGAATCTTCTGTTGATACTTCTGGTATGTGTGGAATGTTGGGTAGCCTACAATTCTTAAATGTAGTTGGTCCAACATATAGAGAGAATAGAAAGGTCGACACATGTTCTTCTCAAATAAACCAGCACGTAGATGTTTAAAAGAAGAAACTCCAAGAAAAGCCAAAAAGGCCGAACTATGAATTCTGCAGTCAATCACCAAAAGGTAACACTTCACCTGTATATGCTTGGCTCAAACAGTGCATGTGCTCCAGTCCATTAAGCAAACAGCTGGGAATACAATTTTAGCCTTATCTCTCCATGACACTTGGCCTCTATTTTACTACACCATTTTGTTTGCAAAAGCCAACAAAACATAGCCATCGCAGACCATGTCTCACAAGTAACAAGCTAGACCCACCTCCTAACTGCATGTCTTGGTCCTCACAGTAAACATTTTAATGAAGGATCAACTTTTTTGAGTAAGTCATCCAATGGCTATGCACGCTAGATATTCTATCCAAGTGGACCTCCCTTTCTTAAATCAGACTTGTCAAATGACAGAACCCTTCATTTAAGAGTTCCTACTTCCTTTTCAGTAAGACAAACAAAAAAAATAAAGTAATGAAATTCTGTGTAAATTTTAACCATATATGATAGGATAACCTTGCCTGTTTTGCATGGAGGGTATTATTCCCACGCCACTTCTCGTTAAAATCTCATTTCAACCTCTGATGTTGACTCTTATCTGCTAAGAATTTTACTTATAAAGGCCAAAGAATCATTTATTAGGAGGCATGACTCATGAGAAGGAGAGATAGAGAGACAAAGCAAAGCCAGTCCCCAGGCTCTTTACTCTTCTTTTTGGCTTTTAGCCTTTTTACACACATGTAAATCCGTTAGGAATAAGGCAACTACTATAGTAAGCCAGGCAGCCTCCACGGCTCTTGCATGTTTTTGCTGAAATTTTACAGTTTCTGGTGTCTCTTTCAGTCTGGTTTCTCGTTGGCTTTGCATTAGCTGTGCACATTCCTATGAAACAAATTGGTAATATATACCACCAGACCCACCTATTATTTCTGCAAAATTTGTCAAAATCTATTTGGAGCAAAACTGGCCACTAGTTGTGCTCGTGGTCGCTGTAGCTCTTAGCAGGACAGTTTGGCATTCTGCTTATCAAGAACCTCTTAAGTTAAGCAGGGAGTCATTGCTTGAAAGCTCTGTAAACCTGATAATGCCAAATTGGTAATATATACCACCAGACCCACCTATTATTTCTGCAAAATTTGTCAAAATCTATTTGGAGCAAAACTGGCCACTAGTTGTGCTCGTGGTCGCTGTAGCTCTTAGCAGGACAGTTTGGCATTCTGCTTATCAAGAACCTCTTAAGTTAAGCAGGGAGTCATTGCTTGAAAGCTCTGTAAACCTGATAAGGTGATGTTGCGCCACTGAATTATCCGGTGGTTCGAAATCCTTAATATCTTGGTTCTGCCTAGAGCTTGGCACAACATATCTTGCACAGCACAAATTCCGCCTTAGCTTTTTTTCTTGTTTCATTTCCAGGCCTTGATGGGTTGATTATTGAGTTATGGAGGAGGATGGGGTGGGAGATGTCTTGGAATTGCTTTGTCAGTGTAGATGAGCATAAATATATGCTATCAACAATTCCTCCATGATAGTCAGGTTCGGCTTCCTGGTTGCTGCTTCAATTGCAGCTTTTGCAGTTAAGCAGCTTAATGTCAGAACCTTGAAGCCAGGTATATAATCAGTCCCACTGGAGCTCTCTATTGCCATTCTAATTTTACTCATATTGAATCTTTTACATAAATTTTCTCCTTATACACTGTTTCACTTAATTATGGATATTGTCTTTCTCTCAAGTTTTTCAATTTGCTTGGACACTTGTTCTATCTTTCTTATCCTTTTTATGCTATTCTTTGAAATTTGAATGCAGAAAATGGCGAAGCAGGTTCTGAGAAGAAAGAAAAAATCACAAGAAAGGATGTAAGCAACTATGCAAACTCTTATATCTTCTGTGATGAGACACTAGTTTGAAATATTTCATATTTTCCATAACTCGAAGAAGTATCTAATATTTTAGGATCCTTTTTCATATTTCATATTTTTCATAAGTCAAGAAGTATCTCATATCTAGGGTCCTTTTTCATTTAGGTCTTTCTTCTTTTCTATTTTTCTTTCCAGAAAGATCATTCTCCTTTCTAAGTTTGTGTCTACCAATGTGGTATATGTGTTGCAGGGGGAGGAAGAAGAAGAGGAAGAAGAGGTCAAGTTGATTAATAGCATATTCAATCGGGCCGGTACTCCACCTAGTTTGGAAGATGAAGATCTTTTGCCTGAATTTGAAGATCTTCTATCAGGGGAGATTGAATATCCATTACCAGGTCAAAATTACAACAAGGCAGAGAAAGACAAGATTTATGAAGCAGAGATGGCAAACAATGGTACTGAATTAGAGCGTTTGCGCAATCTGGTGAAGGAACTGGAAGATAGAGAGGTGAAGCTAGAAGGCGAGTTGCTTGAGTACTATGGACTGAAGGAGCAAGAATCAGACATAACTGAATTACAAAGGCAGCTCAAAATTAAGACAGTTGAGACTGACATGCTGAATATTACCATCAACTCCTTACAGACTGAGAGGAAGAAGCTGCAAGAAGAGATTGCGCAGGGAGCTTCTGCCAGGAGGGAATTGGAGGTGGCTAGAAACAAGATAAGGGAGCTGCAAAGGCAAATTCAGCTAGAAGCTAACCAGACAAAAGGTCAGTTATTGTTGCTCAAGCAACAAGTTTCTGGTCTTCTGGCAAAAGAGCAAGAAACCATCAGGAAAGATGTTGAACTTGACAAAAAGCTGAAGGCTGTGAAGGAGTTGGAGGTGGAAGTTGTGGAACTCAAGAGAAAGAACAGAGAGCTTCAACATGAAAAGAGAGACCTGTCATTTAAGCTGGATGCTGCTGAATCTAAAGCAGCGGCTCTTTCCAATATGACAGAGGTTAGTGCCATAAAGCTCACTTGCATAGCCTTATATCTTGTAGTTCTTTCCCTTTGTGTTTTTAGTTGGGTGTTGCAATATCTTTTATTACAACCTGTTTATAAACCTGTCCTTTTGTGGTTTTTTGGAGCTTCAACTTCTTCAATATTGGAAACAGCTTTTATGGTTGACAATATTTTAAGTAGGCATATCATGTTGCCTAAAGTTCATGAGCGAGAATGTACACTAGGTGGAGGACAACAACTAAGAACTAGGTTCTTCTAGAGAGTTTTAAGGAAAGCTTATGAACTATGTCTAGGCTGATTTTTTTTTTCTATCGTTATACAAGTTATGGTGCTAGGCCTTAATTTCTCAGAACAAACATGTTCTCTCATGTGTACTTGTCAAAGTTACTAATTCTGTGGTTTCTTTCATTCTGCAGACTGAAATGGTAGCCAAGGTGCGAGAGGAGGTGAACAGTTTGAGGCATGCAAATGAAGACCTGCAAAAGCAAGTAGAAGGACTTCAAATGAATAGGTTTAGTGAAGTTGAAGAGCTGGTATATCTTCGTTGGGTTAATGCATGCTTGAGGTATGAGCTCAGAAACAAGGAAACTCCTTCTGGGAAAGTCTCAGCACGTGATCTCAACAAAAGTCTGAGCCCCAGGTCCCAAGAGAGGGCTAAACAGCTAATGCTAGAGTATGCAGGATCAGAACGTGGACAAGGGGACACAGATCTTGATAGCAATTTCTCCCATCCATCTTCCCCTGGAAGTGAGGACTTTGACAATACTTCTATCGATAGTTCCACTAGTCGATACAGCAGTATCAGTAAAAGGCCTAATTTATTACAGAAGCTGAAGAAATGGGGCAGAAGCAAAGATGATTCTAGTACTCTTTCATCACCAGCTAGATCCTTCTCAGGTTCTCCTAGCAGGGCTAGCATGAGCGCCAGACCAAGGGGTCCCCTGGAATCCTTGATGTTAAGGAATGCAGGTGACACTGTAGCCATCACTAGTTTTGGAACAATGGAGCAGGATCCTGACAATGTTGCTTCGTCTTTCCAACTAATGTCGAAATCAGTTGAGGGAGTGTTGGATGAAAAGTACCCTGCCTACAAAGACCGCCATAAGTTAGCACTAGAAAGAGAGAAGAAAATAAAGGAAAAAGCTGAGCAAGCAAGAGCAGTAAGGTTTGGTGACAGTTCTAGTTTTGAGTCTAGAGCCAAGGGGGTGAGACCTGTAAATTTGCCATCAAAACTTGCTCAAATAAAAGAGAAACCTCTTCCTTCTGGTGATTCAAATGAGCAATCCAATGATGGCAAGGCTGCCGATGCCCAGACAATAAGCAAAATGAAACTTGAGCATATTGAGAAGAGGCCCCCTCGGGTGCCTCGGCCACCTCCTAAAGCATCTGGTGGTGCTCCAGTAGGTGTAAGTGCCAATCCTTCAGGTGGGATACCACCACCTCCATCAGGTGGGCCCCCACCTCCACCACCACCACCTGGAGGAGGACCACCTCCTCCACCTCCACCCCCTGGAAGCTTGCCTAGAGGGGCAGGAAGTGGGGACAAAGTTCATCGGGCTCCTGAACTTGTCGAGTTCTATCAGTCATTGATGAAACGGGAGGCAAAGAAGGATACATCATCTTTGATTTCAACAACATCTAATGTGTCAGATGCCAGGAGCAACATGATTGGGGAAATTGAGAATCGATCAACATTCCTGTTAGCTGTGCGTAACTTTTTACTTTTGCTTGCATCAGTTTTCTTATCTTGCACTTGACATATTTGCTTTTCCTGGTTATTCAATAAAGGAAATTGTATGTGCTGGATTTTCCAGGTAAAAGCTGATGTTGAGACTCAAGGTGATTTTGTTCAATCATTGGCAAGTGAAGTTCGAGCAGCATCCTTCGCTAGTATTGAAGACTTGGTGGCATTCGTAAATTGGCTTGATGAGGAACTCTCATTCTTGGTATGAGATTTTATTCTTGCAGGCTGAAATGTATATTCTTTACTACTGCATACTTATATTTTCATTATCCTGCATCTGATCAGGTTGATGAACGAGCAGTACTCAAGCACTTTGACTGGCCTGAAAGTAAAGCTGATGCATTAAGAGAGGCAGCTTTTGAGTACCAAGACCTCATGAAGTTGGAGAAGCAAGTCTCCACTTTTTCTGATGATCCCAATCTTCCATGTGAAGCTGCATTAAAAAAGATGTACAAGATGCTAGAGAAGTAAGTATACTTTATTTGATGAGCACTTAGTTTATAGAACAGAAAATCATGTACAGATGGAGAACTTGCTTTCATCTGTTTATTTTGGCTACCCATATAGTAGAGCCAATTCTCCAAGCGTTTTAGTGTTGCCTGTTATTTTATGTAGTAACAGACTGTTAGAAGATTATCTAGTTCTGTTAAACTGCGTCATATATGCTTCTTACTGTTCTTTCAACTTTTTCCAGGGTGGAGAATAGCGTATATGCACTTCTAAGAACAAGGGATATGGCTGTTTCGCGGTACAGGGAATTTGGAATTCCAACTAATTGGCTGTTGGATTTAGGAGTAGTTGGCAAGGTGCGTTTTACTTTACTGTGAAGAGTAAAACTCTTTCAATAGTATCAGATGCATATTCAGTTTTGAAGCTGGTCTTTAAGATTTTTAAGTTTTGGCTGACTGAACTTGCAATTTACGCCGAGAAAAATATCATAATCTACTACAACACATATCTTCTTCATCTGTTACTGATATGATTGACGATCATCATCAGATCTTTTCTCAATAAATCCCAAGTGAATTTACCTGCAATCCCTTTTAAGCAGGAGAATATTAATAAACACATTTTTGTTTCTTTCCAACAAAACAATTAATCTTTACTCTTCTAAGAAAGATTCTAACATGAAAAGTTAAATACATTTTCTCAGGATCATCACAAGTAACCAGCATCTACTTCACTGCAATGTGTTGGAAATATAATATATTTTCTTTTGCAGATCAAGCTGTCTTCAGTACAGTTAGCAAGAAAGTACATGAAGCGTGTGGCATCAGAACTTGATGCAATGAGTGGACCTGAGAAGGAACCAAACAGAGAGTTTTTGATTCTTCAAGGCATCCGTTTTGCCTTCCGTGTTCATCAGGTATCTGTCTTCATGGGTTTGGTATCTCCTGTCAAATTTTCAATCCTTAAATCTAAAACGAACTCAAATGAACTGCTAGCCATGTAACTTAAATCTAAAATGAATTTCAAATTTTCAATCCTATCCTGAAGTGCATATCTGTGTCTATCATGAACCTGTTTCCAGTTTGCTGGAGGCTTTGATGCAGAAAGCATGAAGGCTTTTGAAGAACTGAGGAGCCGTGTACATTCACAAGTGGGAGAAGACAATAATAACGCTGAAGCATCATAGTTTTTGTGCTTACATTTTCTGTTGTATATTTCATAGTCTGATTAAGTACCTGCAGAACTTCATATAGCATGGACACAATTGAAAAGGTTATATTATACAGAGCAATTTTAGAGTTCTGATCCTATTTAGGCAACCATTGCTATGCTTAGTGCTTGCAAACTCGAATGGAAGAAACAAGAAGCCAAGTGAATAAATCTGCCATATCAGGGAATTTAATTTTTATCTGTGATGACCTAATCCCACATCAGAAGTATGTGAGAGAGATCCTAAATATACATGCACAAGTAGTTGGCTATCAAATACCTCAAGTTTAAGCTTTTGGACCCGTAGAGGTTATTTTGGGCAATCATACTGTTTTATGCACCACATGTGAAAGCATTAAAAGAAAATGGAGACTGGCATCAGTTTCTGGTACTCATTTTGGTTATTAAAAGTTGTATCTTAATCTTCAGAGCTTTTATTGAAAAAAATAATGTTAGAATTAACATCGATTTCTACCATCCATCTCTACAAGTGTGAATCAAAGTACAATATAACTCATTGTGGGTGAGGGATAGCATAAAAATCTATCCCAATTTCAAAAGGACAATAAGCGCCATTCCTTGAACTCCACATCTATTTTGCATTCAAGCAAATACAGTAGCAGCAGCTGGTTTATCGCACTGTTATCACGAGGCTTCGGTCAATAAACTTTGCGCTGCTCACCTTACCTTGAACTTTGGGAGGTAGGAAAATTACACGTCTCTGATCCCCTGCTTCCACCAACAACTCGGATCCTCCCCTATACTGCATTTTCCGGAAAAAAAGAGCATCATAATCATGTAAGTCACAAAAAGGGTTTGTAGGCTGAACCAAATGAAAATACTCAATATGAACCAACAGAGCATTATCCTCATAAATCATGAATAAATCAGGACTTCCGCTCTCTTTTTTTGCCAAATCAGCAAATTACCAAGTTTCAGCATAATTCATTATCGTCCCAAATATCCAAGGTGCTGCCCACTACAGCCTCAGAGCTCATAGTCAGTTCAAGTTTCTAATAACTGTAGTAAGGATCTCATAGACAGTGTATATTCAGTTTACAAGAAGTAACATGCAGGTTGTAAAACCATGAAAGATGAGATGTCAATACTGTTTTCAACAGTGTTGAATTTTATAATTTTTTTTAATCTTCCACTAGTTGTGGAAGCATTTGAAGCTCACCCCTTTGGAATCTCTCTCTCTCTCTCTCTCTCACACACACACACACACAGATCCACACTCACACAAATGCATGCAGGCAAACACAGACAGACACAGACATGGACGCTGCACACACACAGAGACACACACACATAAGCACACAACGTACAGGAATTGATAAAGACATGTTAAATTGCTCGGCTGTACTACAGTGAACAAAAATTACATCTTTCTGTATGAACTCTGAAGCAAAAAGACTTTGTTTTGCCAACAGATGTGTGCATATATTGTTGGAGAATCTAAATGCAGAGTGAAAGAACAGCCTCTCCCTTTCAAAACCTGCCAACCTGAGTCTACCCCAGCCAAGCCTTCTTTCGCTCCTCTCCTTCCAGTCAAGTGGCTATCGCTCCGAGAGGAAGACATTTTTCGAGATAAAGAGTAAGCGGTCATTCGACTGAAAGGAGAGGAATGAAAGAAGGCTAGGCGGTCTTTGAACTTTGTCTCTTTTTTCAGGTACAGGTTGGTCACTCTATTTATACAGAACCTCGCCTTCACTAAATCTAAAAATATTATATATAAGAGTTAGGGAAACTGAAGGAGCTTAACATACTTGGTATAGCTTGATCTCTGACTTGTCAAAACCAGGCATGAACAGGGTTATTGATTTTTTAGCAATATCATATTTTATCGGCGGCATCATGCTATTGCTGTGACTCGATGACAGAGAAAACAAAGACCTTAGCTCTTGGCTGCTTGTGTTTTCAATAATCGAATTCCAATCTACAGGGCATTCTGTTGACAGACATGGAGCAAAAGCAAAAGGCAAGGGCAGAAAGTTGTTCTTTATTCCTTTCACCAATTCTTCATTCAAGTGCGGTGAAGCAATTGCAACTGCACCGGAAATGTGTCCACCAGCTTGGACGGTGCAACCCCAATATCGCAATGCAGAATTCACAGACGTTGGACTCTTTGGGTCCATCACAAGGAAACAACCAAACTTATCTGGTCCAGAAAAAGCAGAAGTTCCTCGCTGCAATATGATTAACTCAAAAATTTACAACACTTACAAAAAAATGAAAAGCAATACGAATTACAAGTACCTCCAACATCTTCTCAAAACTGTCCCATATCTCTGCACTAGTCTTTCCATTCGAATGCGAGTTACTGCCACCTAAATTGATGGATTCATTGACAAGTCTTAGGATTGAAGGACCAGTCAATCTCCCAATATCAGTCTTCTCGGCAAGGTTCCTCATATACTTAAGGTACAATCTGCAGATAATTATTGTGTGAATTTGAATAATGGACACCATATGTCAGCAGGAGAGATAGAGAGAACTCACATACCTTGCTTTACTCGCTGCACCTATCATCCGTAGAGTTTCATCTGTACTGATTCCATCATATATTACAATGTCAAATCTATCTTGGTTGTTCTTCGGGGTGCCATTTGTTAACAATCCCACAAGCCTAGCTAGTGCAAGTGATGCAAAAATGGAATCCATCGCAGGAAGGACACCAAGCTCTTCTCCAACCACCTATTTTGTTACAACAAAAGAAAATTAAGTAGTTCAATGGCAAGCATGACAATGTATGATGTAAAATGGTAGATAACAAGAAAACTCAGATAGGCATTACATACCTACCGCTTCAAGAACTCCTTGGGTCAACTTAATACGAGCATCTGCCTGCTTTAGGCGGTCAAGAGGTTCAAGAAGCATCTGCATAGAGAAGTTCATGCAGATTACAAAGACTTCACTCTAGAAAATATGATCATTTTGCAAACTAGCAAGAGAAAGGAACCAAAAGAAACTATAAATACCCACTTTGGTGGTTTCCAACCTAACAGCCGAAAGGTTGTCAGTGCACTCGGTGGGAGAAGTTCCAATCTTACAGTTTAGAAGATACTCAGCAGAAGGATCTTGGGTCTGTATTACTAAACATGTGCGAAGCCCAGACATTGCATAATGCTGAAAAAAATGGATATTAGAACCAAGAAAAATAATCAGCAAATATCTCATACAGACATTCAATGAATTAAGTTGCAAATAAAGACATCAGATGGAGTTAAAGAAACAATCTTATATTTCGGTCCCTTAACATGTTTTTAGCCCGCCAATAGCTAACACTAATTCGAATCTCACCATCTTCATTGCCTGTTCCTAATCCTGGTTTAATCGCTATTGACAAACTGGATGAATTCATTATTTAGACCATGGAGGAGAGTCCCATATGCGCATATTAGCTGCATTGGTTCATATTTACCCATCAAAATTATCATTATAGCTTCCATTAACTACATAACCACTTGGCTTGGTCGCCTGGATAGCTTCCTATCCAAAATGTAACTCCTTCCTTTTGGGAATTATTGCAAAGACGATATCATTCAAAGCCAAATGAGAAAAGGGTCACGAAAGAAGAACCTGAGCCGCGAGAATCGCGGAGGTGGTCTTGCCAGAACCACCTTTTCCCAGAAAAGTCACCAACTTTGTGGATTTAGAGGACGAATCTTCACCACCGCCATTTCGAGAAGAAGAAGAAGAAACAGCAGATGCTTTGATGGTTGTTGGTCCCCGTAAGTTGAATTTGCGTTTGAAAAATAAGAAATCAGAATCCGGGTTTGTTAGCGATAGCAGAGGCGAGGAGGGATTGAGTAAAGAAGACATCTTTCACAAAATCTCGAATTCTAAAAGGTTACAAGTTTGGATCTTTTTTAATAACAAGAAGTTTCGGTTGATGGGTTTAGTTCAGTTTAGTTTGTTTCAACACTTCCTTTCCTTCCACTGTTGTCTGGACTGGTTCTGTTAGGTTCTGAAACAAAACATGCTTAGTGGGGCAGACACTGAAGAGTCAAAGTGAAGAGTTGGATACATAGATTATCATCATAACTAAAAAAAAGAGCAAGCACCCATCGTTGCCGTCACGCGGACTGTCCAAGTCGATGGCTGGACGGCTGTTTCTCGTGTTTATTTTGAAAGGTGAATTAATGGCAGGCCCAATGGATTTAACAATACCATTGGCCTGCACGTTCTTTATTCCTCTATTTCTAATCTTTTTTGTGCCATCTCACACAAAGATGATGATCATCAAGGACTACTACTACTTCCTAATCTTTTTCCCCTAAAACATTTTTTTGCCTCACTTTCTTTATAAAACACCGGTGAAGAAAGAGAACAAGAAAATTTTGAAACACGTTAATACAATTTTTCTCAAATTGTCAATTACAAATTGATTGGTATAAAATACGATTTATCTTCTTATTTACCCTAAAAAACAGCCATCTTATTATATTTTTTTATCCAACAGTCTTCTCGACCCGTATTGTAACAGCCCGAGTAAAATTTTAGATTTTTACCGGGACTGTAGAAATTGTTTCACCGTGAATTACTGTTGAATTAATCTTGGGTAATTAATTCAAGGTAAATCGGGAGTCGTTTTTCGAAACCGAGGGTAAAGGGCGCGAGCACTAAAAGGGCGCCTAAAAAGCTTTGATTCAACCATAAAAAGCCCAAAGCCTTAAAGAGCCTTTTAGTGTGGCCTTTTATTGATTCCTCCATAGCCAATAAAAGACCAGGCCTAGCCTTTCGCCCGTAATACGGACGATTTATATTATTTGATGTTCACATGCTTAATAGTAAAACAATAAAAAAATTTAAAAAAAAAAGGAAACCAGTTTAAAGCCGGTAGAAGAGAGGAGGAGAGCAGAAGAAAAAAAAAAGAAAAAGAGAAGAGAGAAAAATGGAGAGAAAAAGAAAAATAAGAGAGAAAGAAAGAAAAGAGGAAAAAAAAAAGAAAGAAAAAAAAAGAAGAACAGGAGGAGGGGCTGCCGCCGCCCTCGTCGTTTCCTCTCGGCCGCCGCGCCTGCACACCACGAAACCACCACGGCTGCACCTCCTTGCTGCCACTGCCGCCGCGACTTGCTTTCCCCCTCCTTGTGACGAAGTTGCTCCGAGTTCTGCGACCGACGACGCCCCGTCCTGCTCGCTTCATCGCCGCCTCCTCTGCAGCTCCAAGCAGCCGGCGCCGCCTTGAGGAGATCCACTGCCGACGAAGCGAACAGCCGGCCGTCGACGCTGGCAGCACAGCGTTCCGCCGCCTCCTCTCGTTGTCGCCTTCGCCTCGGAGTCGCCTGCCTCGCCGCTCGTCCCGTCGCGCCGCGCCAGCATCACCGCCGCCGCCCGTTTGCTCAAGGTGAGCCCGTGGTGACGACCCGTTTGTTGATGGGTCATGGGTCGGGTCGACCCGCGAGCAGAGCTGGGTTGTGTTTTGGGCTGAGTGTGTTTGAAGTTTGGGCTTGGGGTATAGGCTTGGGCTGGTGGGCTTTGGGCCAGCTGCATAGGCCTGTACCTGGACTCTTCTTGGGGTTGGGCTGGGTCTATGCAGTGACCTGGGCTACACTATTCGGCCCAGTCCATTTAATTAAAAAAATAAAATAATTTATATATATATATATCTATTTATACATAATCTGAAATATAAATTTTGGAAAAAATTATATATTTATTTTGAGTAAATTACTGCCAATTTGATTCTGGAATTTTTATTAAAATATAAATATATTTACTTTAATAAATAATTAAGTTTTGTTTTGGAAACTATTATTAATTGGAAAAATATATATATATCAAGAAATTAATTTCTGGGAATTTAATATATATATTATTTCGTCTGGAAAATTATGATGATTATTATTTTGGAAATTTATAATTATTTTATGGAAATATTTTGAAAAAAGAATTTTAATTAAAGTATGGTACCGAAATTATATGTAACAGCCCGGGTAAAAATTTTGGATTTTTACCGGACTGTAAAAGTCAATTTACCGTGATTTACTGTTGAATTAATCTTGGGTAATTAATTCAAGGTAAATCGGGAGTCGTTTTTCGAATCCGAGTGTTTTCCCGCGCTCGTGATTTTCCCGCGGATTTTTCGAACCTAAGTTGGTATTTTTCGGGTTTCGGAATTTCTCGGAAAATCACACCGGAAAATAACTAATGAGGTATATGTTATTTTCTGGTCCGGATCGGATTCGCCCGTAATAGACGAATCGTATTATTGATACTCACATGTTAAATAGTAATTTTTTTTCATTATAAATAGAAGGAAGCAGAACCGGGAGAAGGCAGAACAGAAGAGAAAAAAAAAAAGAGAGAAAAATAGAAAAGGAGAGGAAAAAGAAAAAAGAGAGAAGAAAAAGAGAAAAAAACAGAAAATTAGAAAAAAAGAGAGGAAATAGAAAAAAACCAATCAGAATAAAAAGAAAAGAAAAAGAAAAGAAAAGAAAAAAATCAGAAAAATAGGAAAGAAAATGAGAGAAAAGAAAAGAAAATAGGGGGAAAAAAAAAGAAGAAAACGGAAACTCGGAGTGAACAGTGCCGCCACCCCGAGCTTCCTGTTACTGTACATATCGAAGAGATCCCCGGCGATTCACGTCGCACCGCCGCCACCAGCGACATCTCCTCACCGGAGCGACCTAACCCCTGCTGTCGCAGTCGCCTTCCGTCCCGAGACTCGCCGTGACGCGCCGTCGACCCAATGCAGACCCGGCGGATCCTCTTCCTCCGCCTGCTGCTACGCCGTCGTGCCGCTTCACGCCAGCCTTCCACAGCCCTTGCAGTCGCCTCGTTGCCGCCTTCCCCGCGCTTGGTTCTCCCTCGAGCTCGCGTCGCCCACCGTCGTCGAGGTAAGCAGATCCGAGTAGACGACCCGCTAAGCAGTCCGGGTCGCGCCTGGGTCTGGATCCGGGTGCGACCAGTTCTGCCTTTAATTAAAAAAAAA
>JAKUCV010004739.1:0-10133 GCA_028386065.3 Turnera subulata | reverse complement strand
GAAAAGAAGAAGAAGAAAAGAAACGGTTTAATGGATAATTCATCGAAGAGTTTCTCATCATCAACTCCTCCAAGCAAACCCCCTCCTATTCCACAAGGTAACTCTCTTTCTATTGTCTTCTTCTTTTTCGCTTTCCCTTTTGTGTTTCCAAGAAAATGAAAAGGAAAATCGGGAATCTAATTACTGGGTTTTCTTCTTTACCGTTTCCTTTATCTTCTTGGTGAATCAGATGATTTTTTTTTTTCAAGAAAGTTGTTTGCTTTTCATCTTCAGGTGGTGATAAGGAGAACGACGAGAACTCACAAATGGAGGCGAATGTGAAAGCCCCAAAGAACGTAACGGGGACGACGAAGCACTTCATGACACCCACAATCTCTGCCGCTTCAAAGGTAACTCCTCCAAGAAAGAAGATCTTAGCTGAGAGGAACGAATCTGTTGATACCCATAGTCAAGAAACCCCAATTTCTTACTCGAAACCCTCGTATTCTGATGAATCTGCTGATGAATTGTCGTCCAAACCTTATGACCCACTAACGAATTACCTCTCGCCGAGGCCTAGATTTCTCCGTTATAACCCTAATAGGCGCCGGGAGATACTTCTTCATAGAGAAAATGGGAATAAAGAAGGGGAATTTGGGTCTAGTGATGGGAGCGGAAGTGGGTCTGATCTGAAATCGAATAAAGGCAGTGATGTTGAGGAAGGTGATTCGAGTAGTTCAAAAGATTCTCAAGAAGATAATGTGGAGCTAGAAATTGAAGAGCTTGTTGATAGTGAGGATGAGTTTGAGGATGTAGAGGAGAAGAGAGGGTGGGGTTTCACTACTGTCCTGAAACATTTACTCTTGGTGGCGGTTTTGGTGCTTTCTACTGCATATATTTCTTCTATGAATTCTTCTACGCCTTCACCTGTTGTCCAAGCTGTTGTGGGCCTTACAGATGGGTATCGCATGATTCAGGATCATGTGTATGGTTATGTGAACAGTGTTAGGAGTGGAAACTACTCGTGGCTAGAAAGAGAAGAAGCCGAGTTGGGTTTCACTTATAATGTTGGATTCGAGAAAGAAATGGTTCCTGAAGAGGTAGACATGGTTGAAGCAGAAACCGATGGTGCGGTGATTGAAGTGGAGGAGGCACAGAGCATAGAAGCTTTCGAGGTGGTTGAAGAAGAACTAGAAAAGGAAGTATATGGGTTCGGTGAGTATAGTGGAATATCTGAACAAGAAGGAGAAAATAAAGGTTCGCTAATTGTTGAAAATGAAGGAAAGGAAGATGTTGTAGAAGATGAAGAGAAGGGGACGGCAGTCGATGTGTTAGCTGCTCATTCAGTTAATCTAGAAGAGAGGGCATTTTGCGGTGAGCATGAGGTGGTCACAATAGGAGAGGCTTCTTGTGATCAAGTTGTAGTGGATCCAGAGGTGAAGGAAACAGAAGCTGCAGAAGTTTCTGAAATTTCACCTGTGCTCGTGGTTGATAATCAGGATATAGAGTCAGCTGCTCCAACTGGTTTTAGCAGTGAAATTGAGGTTGCAAGCGAATCAGTGATGGAGGAAGAAATCGTTGACACTGAGATGGCTATACTTGAGCGTACTTCTGATGATTATACTAGTCAGGAGGGTAACATTGTTGAGGCAGTATGGAGATCAATAGACGAGAGGCTTATAGAGTTCATGGAAACAGAACCAATTGTGAAAGCAGTCATCGGGATTTCACTGGTGTCCGCGTTCATTGCATCTTTGGCATTGGCTTGTCGTTCCAAGAGGAAGAGAATTTCTGTCGTTGAACATCGTTTTGTGCCTAAGGTATTAAAGAAACGGACACCTGCAACTAGCCAGAGTGAGCCTCCTATGTTTTCTGCAAATTCAAGGTCTGTGATGGCAGAGAAAAGTATCTCGGTGGTGGATAACCAAGAGGCTGGAGCCGCTGGACACATCCATCCTTTTTCATCCTTTTCAAATCCAAGGTACTTGATCAAGTCAGTGGAAGAGGAACCCAAGGAGATGCACCAAAGAGCGCCATCAGTTGAGTTTCTTGGTGAGTTTGTGGTTCGAGAGATGGGGAGCCTTCTTATAAGCTGTGGCGCCAAGAGCAAGAATATAGATGGTGAAATGAGCAGCCACTCTGTTCCCATAAAGAAGGAGACAAGCAGCAAGGCGCCATCAGTTTCTGCTGGTCATGTGCAGCCAGATGTCTCGGAAATATCCATAGCAAACTCTGAGTCACAGCGGAGATCCACAACTGAGAAGAAAACTGTGAAGAGCGTGGTAAGTGGCAAAGATATTACTTTTCTTAAGCTATTAATCTTCCCATAAACTGTTTGCCTTTATCTTAAAAAAGTGATCTATACGACTTGATATTGGTATATATTTGAAGCTAAATTGCATTTTCATTGATGGTTTTAGTGGAATGTTTAAAAAACCATTCCTGCAAATGTCATTACGGCCAAGCCATTTCATTTGAATGTTCTCCTTCTTCTCTGTTGAAGCAGGAGAGAGCAACAAGCCCATTGACTCCCCTGAGGCGTTCCAGCCGAATCCGCAACAGATCAGTTACATCCCCATGAAGAATCATTAATCAGATTGTAGTATGCACATATGAAACAGCTCCTTGTTTCATTTTGAAGTGTTCCACTCTAAACCATGAGGATGCCTTATCTGCATGATCCTAGTACTGATTGGTTTTTCATAAATCTGTTTCTTGCCATGTAAGACTTGCCTGGTGATTGTAAGAACGAATTATTGGTTATCTTTAGCCTGGATTATTGGCTTTTCAATATTCTGTTTTCATGCCTTATCTCCATATTTCTTGTCGTATTGCTTTTCAATTATTTTTTGCTTTGTTGGTATTATCTGTTTCTTTTAGTTATCTGTTTCTTTAGTCTTGTATACCCAGTACTCACAGAATAATAATCAGAGTTCCAAACACCATCTTGCAATCCATATAATGTGGATGGTGATAAAATATTCAACACGTTAATGCACATCACATGAAGTGGATTCCATTTACAAGTAGACGGTGATAAAATTTTTTGAGGCTTTTCTCTAAAGAGTATATTGTTCCAAATTTGAAACCTATCTCGGTCAAAAGAGACAAAGGAAACAAGGGCATTGTGGGGGTCACTTTTCCATACACTAGTGGCTCACCCTCAACCTAGAATATATGGTTCTTGCAAACCGGTCACATGCATATGTGCTCTCCTATGACCTAGCCTGGGAAGGGCTTTCTGATTAAGCTACAGATCACTTTGTAATCACCAAAAGTGAATGAAATTCTCCAGGGAGAATTGTGTGCATAAAATTAAGTTAATAAAAATGATGCATTGAATTGAATTCTTTTTCTTTTCTTCAAAGTTTTTAGATGAACTTTTGCGCGGTTCCTATATTTCAAGAAATCCTGTTCGGTTGCATGAAATAAGTCATGGTAATGGGCATCTTCTCCATGCTGGCTTTCTAGAGATTCTAGTGATGAAATTTCATACACAATCGCTGTCTTCCTGTTTGACAGAAAACAGAAATATACGGATCTACCGTGAGTTGTGTGGCCATCTCCAGCCAATGAAGGAACAAGATATGCATTGAATATATTTATATGAAAACTCTGTTGCTGCTATATGAACACTCTCGCTGAAAATACATATGAAAACTCTCTCTGTTGCTGCTATTTGCAACATGAATATATATTCTCTTCTTTCACTACCTATCTACAGTCATAAAATTTGAGAAAGGAAGTTGAGAATCTTGGCAACTTAGAACTTCTTTTGCAGTGGAACAGGAGGAGGCCTACTATTTACAAAACTACCTGATCTTCTACCGGGAAAAGTTGAAGATGACATGCAGCCTCTTGAAACCTTCTTATATATTGTAGGCTTAGGGAGAGTGTAAGCCTTGTGGACATCCAATTGGCTCTTTGATGTCTTTAGTTTTCTTCTGTAAGGAGTTTCCTTCTTTGCAAGGTCCTCTAAACTGGTCACCCTTGATAGGCATGTAAAAGATTGAGCCTTGCCTTGATAATAATTGGATAATCCTCTCCTGCAAACAGTACACAACATCTTTTAGCCTACAAGTATAGGCGGATTTCAAACCACAAAGATGAACTTGAATACACAGAACTCTGATTTTACTGGCCCTTTAAATCAGTAAAGTCATAGCTTCTTTGTAAAAAGTGCAAACAAAGCTACAAAAACATTTCTGCATAGTCTACACAAAGATGTAGTATATATAGAGGTAACTGGACTAAGAGTTCTAGGGCATGTAATAGCATGATCCACACATCATTTCTGCATATAGTCAAGTTACTTACTTGATGGGTAGATGGGCCATGAGATCAGACATTTCGAACAAACCATCACTGTTAGAATTCGATGATGAACATGAAGTTGGTGAAGATGCATCGTCAGCCATGTCTGATGAATAAGTTGAAACACTACTTGCCACTGATGAATTATCCAGAGAAGAAGAAGTGCTGCAGATGTCATTAAAATCACCTTCCATGGTGGCCCATTTATGCTCATCATGTTTTGTATCTTGTTTATGTTCATGCTTTGATACTAAGCTTTGAGCTTGATCAGGAGGAGCTTGATCTTGAGCTAATTCACCCATATTATTGGCATAACAAGAACAGTTATTTGAAGGAAGACCTGGAAGAAAGAAAGTGCAGAAATGCAACAAACACAATAACTTGGAGAGATTGGTGACTGGAGATTATATATATATACAAACTGCAATATTGTACACGTATTTAGTTTACAAGGATTTGGTTGGTTGGTATTTATGGATAATGAATCCACGACAGCCAGTGACAGGAAGCGAATTTTGATTGGCTGGTTAATTAAAAATCAATATAAGATAATGTTAGCATTTATTCTGTATTCTGATGAGAGAACAATATATATTTGAAAATAAGCATATTTTGGGATAAATACAAAAGTTGACTCTTGCATTCACCCGCATTATGTTGAGAATCCATGTAGTTAGTGAGGTCATTTTCACAATCACAGCTCATCTTTTTTTTGACATATTTTTCTCATTTGCCTTATCCACAGATTCGATATTATCTTCTCCTATATGGTCTTAATCAATTCCTTAACGTTCCAAGAAAAAAAAAAAAAAGAAAGAGGAGAGAAAGATCAATCCCTTGACGCTGCCCCATTAGAAGCAACTCAGCAAAGGATAAGCTTTGTGGCTGTAACGTACGAACAATTCCCATGTTGAGTCAGCACTAAAATATATACCCACAGCTTCATTTTTCTTTCTTTTTTTTTTTTAAATACTAAGATATTCTGGCTAACATTATCCCATTAACATATATGATATGTTTGACAAACATTCATCAAATTTTTAAATTTTAAAATTATGTCTTTGTGATCTTTCATACTATACTTACTGTAGATGGAACATTACTTTCCTGCTCTGTTTAGGTTAACTTCCATCTTAGCAAATTAAGCAGGTATATTTTATCATACAAAAAATTCTATCCTCTATGCCCTCTTGTCTTCAGAAATAAGCATAATGTTCATGCATGAACAATCATGAAGTAGCACAAGTAAACATGATTGTTTTAGTACTGGTGATCATATCATATCTATGGAGATAATTTAGTCTCGCAACATAATTTTATCAGTTCAAGCACAGGTGTAAATCCTAGAAATGATAGGATTTCTTCTCAGTAGGGTAACAAACAATACTTAGGAACATGATCAGTTCTCTTAGACGCCATCCTACGAACCTGTCAGTTTCAGTTTTGCCAACAAGGAAGAAACTATAAATTCAGTTCCCTACTAGCGGACATTATTTGTCAAATTAAAAGATATAGACGCGATATGTATGAATCTTGTGTAACATAGGTATCCAAGTGAAATATACTTTTCTTTTTGCTGCGTCTTTACTTCTCCCACACGGAAGAAAAGAATTTTGCAGCCACGTTGAAGTGATCATTTACTGGGAAAAATATATATAAAAAAAGAAAAAAAAGTCTAAGGGTATATATTAAGTCCACTGCAATTATATTAGCAGATATATGAGGGTGTGAGGTTTCTGGTTCATGCATAAACAGTCCTTACATCATGATCAACTACTTCATTCTTTATGTTTTTACAGAATTAAGTCTTTAATTATTGGCCAATTCACTCATTCTAGTGGGAATTCATTAAAAAAGAATTCGAAACACCTCCACGGGAGACAAACATACCAAGCATGGATGAAGAGGAGAGGGAACAAAGGATGGATATAATTAAGAAAGTAAGCAAAGATGATTAAGGTTGACAAATGTGGTTCAAGAAATAGTGGCGAAAGCGAAACTAAATCGAATTTGGATGTGCACGCCTCCACCACATTATTATTATAATAATGCGGATTGGCTACCAATCTTGTTCGTTTTGTTTCTCCAAACAACAATCTTATCCATATCCACGTACGCCCACAGATTTCAGCCTCGAATGATTTGTTATCTCATGATATAAAGCAAAAGAAAGGGCAAAAAAAAAAAAAAAAGAAAAGGAGTAGAAGAAGAAAGGAAAGCAAGAGAGAAAAAGAAGAATATGACATTCTATCATCACACCAGCCCGTCAACTTGATAGTTTTGAATAAAAGGCTTGGTACAATGTCTGGTTAGATCAAGCCAATCAAGGAGGAAGGGGTCATGTCATGTTTTGGTTTGATACAACATCTGTGGTTGCCACTTTTTGACACGCAAGTGTGCCCAAGTGGCCGAAAAGTGCATCCCAATCATACATTTCTCAAAATAATGGTCCTTCTCTTCTTCTTCTATTTTGGCAAATCCTCCTACCGCTTTTTAACAATATAAATAACTAAAAACACCTAACAAGAATGATATATGATATGCGGCAGGGCGGCACCCATCCCACAATAATCAGCTTGCAATGGTGGGTTCCATTATTGGGTGTACATTTTGCCATATAAGGCTCTCATTCCTAGTGGTTGTTTGAGTAATCAAACAAAAAATCCTTTGTTTCGATTTGAGCTTTTGGTGGAGAATATTCCGCAAAGTGATGATAAGTCCATCAACAAACGCAATGTACAATTCAAACACCACATCCACATCCACATCCGTAGTCTCCCCTCATTTTGCACGAGTAAGATTGGAAGTGTTCAGTTCGGTGTATAGGTTTCAATGAGCAGGATATATACACTTTTGGTCTCAAAGCCTTTTCGCCGTCAGCGGCCCATACTCTAAAAGGCCCAAAACCTCTACTTTTTTCTGTTCCTCCAGTTCTCCTTTGTTCCAAATCAAAAGCACATTGTAGTTTACTATTCTTTTCATAATTAAGGGCTACCAGATTAACAAAACCATCGGATTATGCTGTATAAACCCGTGACTTGGAGAAGTAAGGCCATGGGGGATGACACTAATCTTTCTTTGGGTAACAAGCCGAGCCGTATGTAAATGGGTTGGCTGAACATTAGAATATCGAACATTACAAATATGATTGAAAAATCAAAACTTCAATGACGCAAAACTTAATCCAACGATAGACACGAGGAAAGTGTAAATACAAGGAACAAATTACGCAAACATGGAGGGAATAATAAAGGCAAAGAAGAAGAACAATGGCCTACAATCTTTCAAAATTTTGTTTTAATAAGAGTGAAAACAAAGTTTCTTTTCGTCACACCGATTATTTTGCCAGCAAAATCATCAATGCCAGTTCATGGCCAGAAGCAAGTCCAAAAATAGAGGGATCATCCTTCAGCAACGCTGATGCCTGAGGTGGGTTTACAGGCCCTGTTCAAAGAGGTAATCACCCAACCTTTCAACCACCATGTTGCATTGCCCTGGAGTCATTGGTTCATCATAAATACCAAAAACAAGAGCCTGGTTGGTTTTCTTCACAGTGATACCACCGGGTCCCTGAATATGAATGCAATGATCAAAATGTTAAATATCCAAAAAAAGATAAGTCACTCACTGCTACTCCAATTGATGGCATTTAACCTGTGGAGCAAATTGCCTTCGACCAACTATAAAGTGAAACAATATCCGTGTCCATTAGTTCAAAATATTTTGTTGCATCTGCTGAAATTACTCACCACAATCCTTAATAAAGCCATAAGAGAAGGAAAAAAGACATACCCCATGTTACTAAATGTGTTGTACTCTACGAGGAAGATGATGAATCATATCTTTATTTGATGCTATGATGAATCATATCTTTTTTTGATGCTATGATGAATCATATCTTATTAGATAAATTAATAAGGATATGACCCGCCAACAATCCTATCTTCTCTTATTGTATCTTTGACGATGGTACTATTCCACACTTTTATGTGTCTTGATTAAGTTTTAATATCATTCTATATCATAAACTCAGGTAAGTAAGAAGGAAGAACAAGTGAATGAAAGCACCTTCTTTCCACGAATTACAGCACCGGGCTCCCCCTGGATCACCATGTACTTGGTGCCACCAAGATGCAACCCAGTCGGAGCCAGAGATCCAGGTTCATCAAAATCCTTCATGATGGCAGAAACCTCATCGCTCTTAAACTGGAAGTAATCAATCAACATTCAGATCTCATAGTCAATAACCGCTCAAAAACACATAATGCAAACCACAGCACCAAAAGAAAACTAAAACATAAAGAATGAAACTTTCTGATCCACATGAGATTATGGATTACAACACTCTAGCTACACACTCCATGCACTCGTTACAACCTTTCCTATTCATCCATATATAGATCTGATCTAACAAAATAAAAAAAATAAGAATAATAATAACAGTCGTCTTAATCGAAAACGGTTACATTCTTCCATGGAAAAATGACCAAAACCGTTTTGTTTTCTTAGATCATCATCAAATGACGAATGTATAGACACGATCAGATCTAAACCAAATACAACACCGATGATCATCAGGAACAAACAGCGAGAGAGAGAGAGAGAGAGAGAGAGAGATGAATAGACCTGAGGGAAGGCGGAGCTCTGGGCCCAAACGCTGCCGTCTTGGCCGATGATGGCGGCCGACGTGAGGTGTTGGCCCTCGATGTCGCACATGAGGTGCTCGTCGACGTACGTTTGCCACGACATTCTCGCGAATCTGCAAAAATCTTAACCGTCGATTCTCTATTATAAGCAAGCTCTCTCCTTTTTCTTTCTTAGGCTTTAGGCGTTCCCTTTTTTTCTTTTTATTTCGGGTTTCCCTTGTTTCTCTTTTGCGGTTTTCGCTTTCGTGTGTTGCTTTCAAAGCATTTCGTTCAAAGCGGAAGGGGTTATATAGGTGGCTATTTGGAAGCCAAAAAAACCACACCACCACACGCAGAGAATGTGTCAAAGTGTGGGTTCATGTGGGGCCAGGTGGAAGGTGAATTGTGGGTGTGATCATTGCCCTGTTCTCTGCAATCCTGGCCGTTGCTTTCCCTAACATGATTGCACCACTGCCGTTCACGTTCTCCCTAAAATCTTTTGCGGCCACGTGGTGGATGTTTAGCTTTCCCAGATCATAAAGTGTCCATGTGGCATCCTACCTGGTTTACTAAAAAGTTGGGCTAATCATTGAATCCATTAAAATAAAAGATTCGAAGTTTTATTTTTTTATTTTTAATTTTTTAAAACTGGTTAAATAGTTTCTTAGCCTGTAAACAAATTTTGCATGTGAGTAAATTTTTTTTTTTAATGATTTTACTCTTCTCTGAGAAGAAAATGTCACCCACAAGAACTCGTCCATGGGATATAAAAATGTAATTAATTATTTCGATAATAAATGAAATTACAGACCATTAATCGAGCCCAACAACAATTAGATTATGGAAAAGAGCTTCCATTTTGTATTCTTAACGGAAATCTACTTAACTAAGCTTCTTTCTCCTAGGAAAATACATCTGTCTACTCTCCTGCGGTGACGTACAAACTTTCTAGCAGTGAAATATACACGGGGGCTAACACTGCAAAAAGGTGGCATGCATATTATGATGGCTGCAACCAATTAAACACGAGTGATCCCATAAACAGCCCACCCAGTCGTGTCCAAGAAAGTTGTAGTGATGCCAAAGAGATCGATATTGCAGCTAATCATAACCTCCTCCATCTGCAAAATCAGAGCATTGGCTTATGATGTCAACACCGGAAACAACACTCAATGGCATATCGCAGGGTGATAAAATGTTAAAATACATTCAATC
>JAKUCV010004738.1:33272-100410 GCA_028386065.3 Turnera subulata | reverse complement strand
CACCGACTTTGAGGAGGTGTTTTCTCCTATAAATAGAACCCTTGGGGTTCATTGTTAGACACACATTGAGATTTGAGAATAAAAGTTTGAGGTTTTTATTACCTTGGTTATTTACAAGTAGAATTGATTTCTTCTTGTTTATTTTAGGGATTGTGTTTACTTATCAAGTAATTGAATTGCTTGTGGCGTTTACCAGATTTCTTGTGTTTATTACTCTATTGTTGCTTAACGCCTTTGTTGTGTTTTGAGGTGATAGAGGTAATCACTGAAGCTTTTGGTTGAATTGATTTCTGATCTTGGTGACTCGATTGAATCGGAGGTGCTATCTAGCTTTGTTCTGGTAGTGTTGCCGTATCACAAACGTGGCAGCATTACCTATGGCCCAAGGAGTTCGTGATCCACACCGATCATGAAAGTTTGAAGCATCTAAAAGGCCAAGGAAAACTGAACAAGAGACATGCTAAATGGCTCGAGTTCATTGAGACATTTCCCTATGTGGTGAAATACAAGCAAGGTAAGGATAATGTCATAGCCGATGCATTATCACGAAAGTATGCTCTTATTACTTCTCTTAGTTCGAAATTGTTGGGATTTGAGCATATTAAGGATTTGTACAAATCTGATCATGATTTTGCTTCTATTTATGATGCTTGTGAACATGCTGGGTTTTGTAAGTTTTACATTGATGAAGGATATCTGTTTAAGGAACGTAGACTTTGCATTCCAGCTTGTTCATTGAGAGAATTGCTTGTTAGAGAGTCTCATGATGGAGGCTTAATGGGACATTTTGGTGTTGCTAAAACACTTGACATCTTGCATGAGCGTTTTTATTGGCCATATATGAAGAAAGATGTTGAGCGTGTTTGTGCAGGTTGTGTTCCATGTAGGCAGGCGAAATCAAAAGTGCAACCTCATGGGTTGTACACGACACTGCCTATTCTGGATAGCCCTTGGACTGATTTGTCTATGGATTTTTTTATTGGGTTACCTCGGACCAAGCAGGGACATGATAGTGTATTTGTTGTTGTTGACAGGTTTAGCAAAATGACACATTTTATTGCTTGTCATAAAACAGATGATGCATCTCATGTTGCTGACTTATTCTTTAGGGATGTTGTGCGATTGCATGGCCTTCCTAAAACCATTGTTTCAGATAGGGATTCTAAGTTCCTCAGTCACTTCTGGTGCATGTTATGGGGTAAGTTGGGGACCAAGTTGTTGTTCTCGACGACTTGTCATCCTCAAGCGGATGGACAGACTGAAGTGGTAAACCGAAATTTGGGATCTTTGTTGCGTGCTATTGTGGGTAAAAATTTGAAAACTTGGGGAGAATGTTTGCCATTGGTCGAGTTTGCTTATAATAGGAGTATACATTCTTCTACGGGTTATTCACCATTTGAAATCGTTTATGGGTATAACCCACTAACCCCTTTGGATTTGTTGCCTTTACCTGTTAATCAGCTTGTGAGTGCAGATGGGCAGCAAAAAGCAAAGTTGGTACGGTCTATTCATGAGAAAGATCGACAGTATATTGAGACAAAGAACAAGAAGTAAGCTCAAAGAGCTAATCAAGGGCGCAAACTTATACGGTTTTAGCCTGGCGATTGGGTTTGGGTACACTTTCGGAAGGAGAGGTTTCCTAAGCAAAGGAAATCTAAGCTGGATCCACATGGAGATAGACCGTTTCAAGTTCTTGAATGCATTGGCGACAATGCTTACAAGATTGATCTGCCAGGTGAGTATGGTGTTAGCGCCACATTAAATGTTTTTGATCTTACTCCCTTTGACAATGCAGGTACAGAATCGAGGGAGAATCCTTTTCAGCTTGGGGGAATGATGCAGAAATGGATGCAGACACTCAAGGAGCAGCTGGCGAGTTGGTGTTGCCTACGGGTCCAATTACACGGGCTCGATCCAAGAAGATAAAAGATCAATTGCAACGACAAGTTCAAGCATTGCTTAATCTCGAGTTGCAAGAAAAGAGAGTAATCAAGCTTGGAGAGAAGCTGAAACAGAAGCCCATCAATTTGCTATCGATTAAGGAGTAATTGACTCAAGAGCATAAGTGGGGCCCAGTCGACATCAGCCCATACACCATAGGCCATGTCGACATATCAGTAGTATTATTATTAGGGTTCTTTTTATTTATTTTATTATGTTGGGTCAAGTCCATTATTAATTAGTTGATTAATGTGGGCTTTAGTTATTTGGGTTTTTATTGTAAGGTTTTAATTAGTGTCCAAGTTATGTGGGCTCAATTAAAATCCTAGTCCATCTAGTAATAGGAGTGACTTGAGGAGGTGGCCGACTTTAGGGTTGAGGAGGTGCCGACCTAGGTGCTTTTGATCCTCTATAAATAGAGACCCAGGGGTTCATTGTTAGATAGAATATTTGAGAAATAGAAAGTTCAGTAAAGCTTGAATATTCTCACAACAAGAGAGGAGTCTCTTTGCTTATTTTTATTTTAGGGATTAACAATTGCGGGTAGTGATATTTGCTATGCTACCTGGAGATTTGTTTTTGACAATAACTTTTGTTGAAGATGCTTCAGTCCCTTTTCCCTTTTGACTCTGCTTTTTCTTCAACAGCTGGTCCTTTTTGAACATCCTTAATCCTTCAGCGGCGTGTTGTTCCGTTGAAGTTAAGTCGAGGCTTGTACAATCTTTCTTTGTCTTCTCTTTGACTGGCAATGACTTCTTCGATGTAACCTTCGCTTTTGAGACAGAGGTAGGTGTTCCTGTGGAGGTCTTCTTTATGGTTTTTGGCTTTGGTCATGGTGTCTTCACGGTTGTTTTAGGTGATTTGGATATATTGGCTTCTTTAGCAGACTTCATCATGATAGTTTGGGGTTTTGAGTGCTTAGGGTTTCTGTGTTTGAGAGAATTTTGGAAAGAGAGATAGACTCGGGTGTCTGTTTGTAGAGGAGAGAATGTCAATCACGGGAAATAGGGAGCAGTTTGCAATAACTCCTCAACTACTCTTTGTTTACCCTGACCTATATGGGAAACATAAAAAGGCAACTGCCTTTTTCAGAATTCAACTGCCATGTCTTTTGCCCTTTCTTCTGACCACTGGTTAATAACCGTTGTCTATAAAGAATGGTTTTCCCCAAAAACCATATCTCCTTGATGTCAGCATGTAGATGGTTTCTTATGAAACCAGATCTTCCCAGATTTCCCTTCAACTCCTCTGATGATGATTTGAACACCTTTTGAAAGTGTCCTCATTTGCTTGAATGCATAGTGAAAGTGTGCTAGTGTTATGAATGCAATAGCCTAATATGATGCATGAAAAAATATGCATAGATATGATTTTTGCAACAACCAGATTTACTCACAGACTTTTAAGGTAGATTGCACATGCCCAGCTCAAGTCTGATTTTTGTAAATTGCTCCTCTTTGACTCGTTTTGTGAAAATATCAGCAAGTTGATTTTCAGTCTTGACAAACTCAATGGTCACATCTTTCTTCAACACATGATCTCGAATAAAGTGGTGTCAAACTTCAATATGCTTGGTCCGAGAATGTTGCACAGGATTTTTGGTCAAATTGATTGCACTGGAACTATCACAATAAATAGGCACACAGTTAAAGGTTATCCATAATCAGATAGAGTTTGCTTTATCCATAGAACTTGAGCACAACATGCTCCAGCCGCGACATATTCGGCTTCTGTGGTAGATGTAGCAACCGAATTTTGCTTCTTGCTTGACCAAGACACAAGAGATTGTCCAAGCAATTGACATGTTCCACTTGTGCTTTTCCTGTCTAAGGTACATCCTGCAAAATCTGCATCTGAATAGCTTGTCAGAGTAAAAGCATCAACTTTGGGATACCATAATCCTAAAGATGGTATACCTTTCAAGTACTTAAAAATGCACTTTATGGCTTTCAGATGAGAATCTTTAGGACAAGATTGAAATCGAGCACATAGACACACACTAAACATGATGTCAGGTCTGGTAGCAGTAAGATACAGAAGACTACCTATCATGTCTCGATACAACTTGATATCAACATCCTTACCATTCTCATCCTTGTCAAGTTTAGTCGATGTACTCATAGGCGTAGGACTAGATTTGGTTTCTGCCATACCAGATCTCTTCACAACTCCCGAATATATTTTGCTTGATTTATGAAGATGCCACCTTCAAGTTGTTTAACTTGAAATCCTAGAAAGTATGTGAGTTCACCCATCATACTCATCTCAAACTCACAGTGCATAAGTTTCTCAAAGTCCTTACAGAGAAGATCATTAGTAGCACCAAATAGAATATCATCAACATATATTTGCACAATGATCACATCATCTTTGCATGTTTTAACAAACAAGGTAGAATCAACTTTGCCTCTCCTAAAACCTTAGACACAAGATAAGAGCTTAGTCTATCATACCATGCCCTAGGAGCTTGTTTTAGTCCATATAATGTCTTTTTAAGTTTGTAAATATAATCTAGATGTTAATAACATTCAAAACCTGGTGGTTGTTCAACATAGACTTCTTCCAAAATAAAGCCATTTAAGAAAGCACTCTTAGCATCCATTTGATATAATTTAAATGATCTAAATGAAGCAAAGGCAAGTAGCATGCGAATAAATTCTAACCTATCAACAGGAGCAAAAGTCTCTTCATAATCAATACCTTCTTCTTGATTATAACCTTGAGAAACTAACCTTGCTTTATTTCTTACCACAATACCGGATTCATCAAGTTTGTTTCTAAAAACTCATTTTGTTCCAATGAATGGGTGTTCAGGAGGTCTGGGTACCATCTCCCACACATCATTTCTTTTGAACTGATTCAGTTCCTCTTGCATTGCATTGACCCAACATTCATCTTGGATGGCATCATATACGTTCTTGGGCTCAATTTGTCACAAGAATGCAAGGTGTGTGTTTATATTCCACATGGATGACCTTGTGGTTACACCTCTGGTGATATCACCAAGAATAGCATTAGTTGAGAGTCCTCTAGGTGCTCTGATGTTTTGAGGAGTGCGTTGTGAAGTTGAAGCTTGTATAGTGACATTTGGTTTTTTCTGCAACCAGATCTAGCAAATTGTCATGTTGTTGTTGTGATGCATCATGTGGAACTAATACAGGTAGTTCATCATCCTTTTCATAAGATGGGATATCAATGTTAATAACCTGTGGCTGAGCATCATAAGTAACATCTGAATCTTCTTCAACACTTAGACCACACGGGTCAGTTTCATCAAATACAACATGTATGGTTTCTTCAACAACCATATTTATCTTATTGTAGGCACGATAAGCTTTACTGGTTGTAGAATAGCGAAGGAAAATTCCATCTACAGATTTTGCCTCAAACTTAAAGGTTATCCTTTGTATTAAGAATATAACATTTAGACCCAAAGACCCGAAAGTAAGAAATATTTGGTTTCTTCTCATACCAAATCTCATAGGCTGTCTTTTCAATTATAAGACGCATTGAGACTCTTATTTAAAATGTAGCACGCTGTGTTCATACCCTCTGCCCAGAAATATGATGGTAACTTATGCTCATTTAACATAGTTCTAGCCATTTCTTGCAAGGTTCGATTCTTCCTTTCAACAACTCCGTTTTGTTGAGGTGTTCTGGGAATTGAAAAAGTGTGTACTATGCCACTTTGCTCACAGAAATGATTGAAGGCAAGATTATCGAATTCTCCTCCATGATCACTTCTTATTTTTAAAATTTTGTAATCGTCTAACAAGAGTACTAAACTCATCACATGCACGATCCTTATGAGCAAGAAATATAACCCATGTATATCTTCAGTAATCATCAACTATGACAAAAACATATCTTTTACCGCCTATACTCATTGTTCTCATAGGTCCAAACAAATCCATTTGCAACAATTCTAGTGGTCTAGAGGTAGAGATAGCATGCTTGGGTTTAAAGGAACTTTTAACCTGTTTACAAACTGACATGCACGACATGTAGCTTCTTTTTCATATTTGAGTGGGGGTAAACCTTTCACCAACATCTTGCTTGATAATCTGGAAATAAGGTCCAAGTTGGCATGCCCCAGCCTTCTGTGCCACAAGGTTGGTGTTTCTGTTCTTGCACTTAAACACTTAACCTCAGAGTTAGTAGCATTATCAAAGCATATATAATAGACATTCCCTTTTCTGGTACCAGTAAATACCACATCTTCATCTACCAAACTAACTAAGCATTTAGAAGCTTCAAAAGTGACTTTAAATCCTTTATCACAAAGTTGAATCACGCTAAGCAGATTGTATTTGAGATTGTCAACTAGTAAAACATGTTCAATAGATGGGGTAGAGTCAATGTGACCAAAACCGAGATTTATCTTTTGGACTTGTCCCAAAAGTTACTTTTCCTCGGTCTTTCATGGTTAGGGATGAAAACATGGATACTTCTCTTGTCATATGCCTAGAGCATTCACTGTCTAAGAACCATTCATCCCCTGTCACCTGCAGAAAACAACTAGGTTTTAGGTATCCAAACTAATTTGGGTCCTTTGGGGTTAGATTTGGTTCATTTTGGAACCCACACATATCTTACTTTTTCATTTTTCTTCTTAGTCCAGCAAGACTTGATACCATGACCATTCTACCACAATAATAGCAAGTAACATGTGGTGCATGATAATGTGTATGCATATATTTCCTAGAAAAATGTTCGAAAGTTTTCCTTCTAAATCCATGTGACTGCACTCTACGATTTGGTTTGTTAAAAACCAGATTTGGTCTGTATGACATATTCTTTCTATTTGGTTTTCTTGCGACCAGATTTGACATACTCGACCCTAAAGCATAGTTGTTCACATACTTGTGTGCCCTATCATTACTCAGGTGTGAGGTATTAGGTTTGTATGGCACACTAGATTCTGCCCTCACAAATTGCATAGTATGATTTGGGTTTTCAGCAACCAAATGTGTAGCACCTAAACCTTCTTTTTGGATAGGATTTCTTTGCTGTCCAAACAACATATTCAAATTGTTTGTACTACTAGTGAATTTCTCTAGAAAAGATTTTAGATCAGTGACATGCTTCTCAAGAACATTTTTCTCATTTTCAAGAACTTTACACATATCATTCTTACAAGCATATTCCTTTTCAAGTTCATCATAAGCATTCTTTAGAACAAACTTTTCAGCTTTTAAATCCTCACTTACTTTCATAGAATCAACATTAGCTAGCATAAGTTTCTCTTTTTCGTTTTTATAGGCTTCCTCATCAAATTCAAGCAAATCAATCTTCTTCTTATACTCCTTATTTTTCTTAACTACTTGCTTGTATTTGGTATGCAATTCATAAAAAAACATCAAGCAATTCTTCTAAGTTAAGGTTATTAGAATCTGTTACCTCAGATTCTTCTTGGACCATGAAGCATAGATTTGCCTCCTCCTTAGGGGTGGCAAAATGGGTGTCCATGGGTACTCATGGGTTGGGTCATAATGGGTCATACCCATTTATCCATTTGTGACCCATTAAAAAATTTAAATGGATACCCAAACCTATTTAAACCCATTTAATGTGGGTGTACCTATTTACTCATATAATATTAAGATTTAATATATATTTTTAAAATTTGTATCATAAATTTTTTAACTTTATGAATATTAATCTGACCTAGTTATTAACCCGGCATAGCCAATACGAGCCTAACTAGGCGCGAACGAGATGTGTTCGGTCTGGTTTAGATTGGCCCATATGAGCCCAACTAGGTCTGTATGGTTTGGACTATGTTGGGCCCAACTAGGCCCACTTCTGGCCCAACTAGGCCCATATGGGCGCGGGCCGGGACGGGCCCAAATAGGCCCACCCGAGCAAAATCGGGCCCATATTGATTGGGCGGGGATGGGCCCAATAGGCCCAGTTAGGCCCAAATGGGTTGGGCCATCTGGGCCCATGTGGATAATTGAATTAGATTACTAATATATGAGTTCATGGATATCCATTACCCAACCCATATAAACCCACTATTTTATGGGTTAAATGGATAAATTATCTAATTAGACCCAGATAAAATTGTACTGACCCATTTATACCCATTACCCATTTATCCATGGGTTAAATGGGTAACCCATTGGGTACCCAACCCATTTTGCCACCTCTACTCCTCCTCGATATCAGAATCGGTTGAGGAGTCTGAATCATCCCACGCCACCATAACCTTCTTTCCCTTGGTTTTTGAAAAACCAGATCGGTCCATCTTTTAATATGGTATCGGTAAAAACCATATGTTGTGTATTCAAGATATGGTATCGATAAAAACCATATTTTTTTCCTATAAGCGAAGATCAACACAAGCAAAGCTAACAACACACTTGTAATTTGTTAGTCATCAAAACTAGATAATCAACATGGTTAATCTTAGTTTAGCATTAAGAGATAATTAACCCTAATTTTTTGTCAATACTAACCAGTCCTATTCTACTTTTCTGTTAGTCAAGCCGTTAATTTTAACTTCTTTTTAACTTCTTTTGGAGGAGAAATCTCGCTCCAAAATCCCAAAAAAAATCTATATATCTATATCTATATCTATACTATATATAAAAGCACGAATTCAAAAAAAAAGTACTGAAATTGAAAGATAAAAATATCCTTCTATTTTTTATTATTATATTTTAATTAGTAGTTTAATAATCAATAAAAAATATCAACCGCATAAACAATTAATAATTTTAGAATTCATTGGATTATCACTCCAATTGAAGGTCCTATTATAATACATACCTCTAGCATCAACCTCCTCACTATAAACAGTTGAAGAATTCTAGAATTTATTGGATTACTACTCCAATTGGAAGTCCTAATATATATAATATACTAGTTCACATCCAGTGCAATACACAGGCCTGGAATTTGGGTTTGGTTAGATCATAATTATAATATTTTGTATTATATAATAGTATTTATTTTAAAATAATAAATTAAAATGTAGTAAAACTTACTATATTAAAAATAGCATAAGACATTGATATTTTTTTCCAGCAAAAATTTAAAACATAATTTAATTAATTACATAAAAGAATATAATGATGAAAATGTATAGAAAAATACAATCAATATAAATTAAAAAATACACCCCTGATTTTTACACTTGTGTAGTAGGAAAACTTACAAACTAAAGGTAGTTTTTTAGAGAAATAATTATGAAAAAATGGTGAAGGTTGATTGTCCAGAGAAAATATAAAATATTTTAAAGCTAATCTTATTATCTTATCAATATTTTAAAAAAAATAATTTAGAAAATAATAATACAAAGAAGATGTTCTTAGCATCTTATCATCATTTTTGTTTTTAAAAAATGAAGTTAATTATAAAATAATAATTAAAATGATTATTAATGCAAAAAGAAACTGGTATTTAATATGACCACATGTCTTATTTATATGCTCTTAAATTGCCAGGTGTCTTCTCTTTAATCTCTCGAATTGTCTCTCCTATATATATAAATATATACATATATATATATATATATATATATATATATATATATATATATAATAGGTATCTTTAGCAATCACCGCCAATATTTGTTTTGCCGGCAATTCCTCCTTACTAGCACCAATAATATTTTGGTCGGCAATTCCTCTTCTTTTATTTTTTCTTTAATTTTTAAAAATCGTAAAACTAACTACGACTTAGATTACATACCCACAGGACTTCCTTTCTCTAATCCCCCAACGACAAACACTATCAAGACACAACCACACCAGCAACATTAGTTTTCAAATTTAAAGATTTCACAATCTAACTGTTATTAAAATTTATTTAGTTCAATAGTCCGATCGTTCTCTTCTCTTTTTGTTTTGATTCAAATCTATCTCCATCACTATTACATTGTTGCTTTGCAATTCCTCCTTACTAATATTTTTTTCTCTAGGCAAATTCTCCTTACTAGCAACACATTAGCAACAACAAATGAACCAATTGGCACCAATTTTTGTTTTTCGACAACTTGATATAATTTTGAGGGCACCTTTTTTTCACGCTTCTTTTTTAGTATAATATAGATTATATGCCAAGTAACAATCGTTCGCACCAATATTTTTTTCTGTTTTCTGTTTTGGTACTTTTTAAAATATAGTATAGATTATATGCTATGCTTATTTTATTATTTTATTTATATTTGTTTTGTGCGGACTGACATCAGTGTTGCTTATAATATATCAAAAAAGTTAGTAAACTATGAATAATAATATACAAGTCTATATAATTAGAAAAATAATTAACATCAATTTGAAAGTAAGAATAAAAAATCTATATTTGAGAAAATAATGGAAAAGAAAGCATGAACATAAAAATGAATATGAGCTTTGAAAATAGACTATTCATATTTTTCATCCATGTGTTTGTCGTTTAGGATTTTTTAATCATCCCTTTGCTGCAAAATGCACATAATATATCCCTGTGTTGGATCTCGGGGACTTTTATCATTTCACTCCCAATTTCACTTAGAAAATGCTCATATGTCATTTTGTTAATTGCACGTCACCATCCGGTCCCACATCAAACCAAATCTCCCAAACCCGAACAAAAAAATNGGGGGGGGGGGGGGGGGGGGGGGGGGGGGGGGGGGGGGTGTGAAGAGGTGGGGATGAATTAGCATTTTCGAATTAAACCCGATTTAGTGTCTCTGATGCCAAAGTGTTTATGTGTTTGGAATTTGTGTTAAAGAACATTAACGAACAAACTAATTAACACACAAGGAGGAAGGGTTAGAGATAATTGGACACACGATTTACAGTGTTTCACCACTCAAGACTACATCCACTACTCAAGGATTCCCCCTTGAGATTTCTAACTCTCACTAAGATGGCATTTCAACGGTTCAACCAAAAACCCCTTAATACAAGTTTTTCTCTTAGGCTCAACTCAAACCTAAACACTCACCACAAAGCTCACCCAAGCTTTTACTTTATACAATCATTCAGAATAGAACACAGAAGCTATCACTAAGTACAAGTACTTTGCTTTTCCAAAAGATTGCTTAACTAAATATGTGAACAAGGAAAAAGCTTCTATCTCTCTTTTTGCTTCTCTTGAGAACTACAAGCTTTTGCAGTAACTTAGAATCTCAGTATGGCAGTTCTAAGTTTCTCCTTGAATCAACACTCTTTTTTACAGCTGCAAGATGGATGGTGTCAATTGAAATTTTGAGTCGTTGCAAGTCCCTTTCCATCCAACTGGTTTGTCTTACGAGATGCCAGAGTGCCAACATTCATCTTCCCTGTTGTCCCTTTCACGTTCTGGCACGAGACACACCATTCAACAGCTTTTTGTCATTGATGTCATTGTTTAGCATAGTCCTAGGTTGGACCTTGAATTTTGAATCCAACTGACATTTGATCCGTTTAAGGTAGCTTTTATCATTGATTCAGACTCTAGAAATAGTAGGACACTAGGTTGCTTGACCAATACCCATAGTGATTGAACAAAGCTAAGTTGCATGGATGTCTTTTGGTGAAAGTGACATCACATGTCCACGAACACCAACTCCAATCCCGCTCACTTCTTCTTCCAAGGATTTGATCACGAGTTGGGCATTCTTGTGAGCTGTAATTCATGGTTAGACACAAAAGATGCTACATATAGGTTTGTCATAATCAAAACCTAGTTAGCTTATTTAACACATAATATAATAGAACTATAATTAATTGCACTTGAAGGCATATAATAAGAACATGATCAATGTGACATATTTGTGCAAGCATTATGGTAATAAACATGATTAATTAGCAATAAACATATTGTTAATCATCATCCGATTCACATTCTCCCCCTTTTTGATGATGACAAACCTTAATTGAATATGGAGACGTGAATGTAATGTGTTTTAAGCTCCCCCTCAACATATGCTCCCCCTCGGTAAAATATTTTTCCAATTGTTCAGCTTTCAAAAGATTTCGATCTCTCCCCCTTTTGGCATCACAAAAAGCACAACTAGGGTAGACACATTGGCATCGAAGATGCCCAAACTAATAACAACAACAACAATAACAAATATCAAAAGTAAGAACCAAACAGCAACATATAGACAGATTGGCATCGAAGATGCCGAAACTAACAGCAGAGTGCTAAAAACAGAAAACAAAAGGTAAAAGCATGCATGATCCTAAGTGAGCATCAGATTTGGATGGCCATAAGTATAAGTCAGACACTAGCAGATTTCTGGTCCGATGAGAAATCAGAGAACTCATCATCATCAGTGGTCTCTCCATGCTTAGCAATCAACAAATTGAACTATGCTTTACCCATCTGCATAAGCTTGTTCATCATACCCTTAAGTACAAGTAACTCTTCCTTTACATCCTTCATCTCTTTAGTAAGAGCCTCAATGCGAGCATCCTTAGAATTGCTAGGCTGGTTGACATAGAAGACTCGATACCTATTCTTCTTGATCTTCATCTTAGTGACTGTAGTGGTGCAAATGGACTCGCCAAGAACAGAATGATGCAAATTAGTGGGAATTACATCAAAACGTTGAGCAATCAAGGTGATGAGGTTTCCATAAGGTTGAGAAAAATTGAGCAGGAGATGATGGAAGATGGTGAAGCTGTAATCCACTAAACTATTTGTGAACAAACATCCCAGAAGCCACATATCATAAGTCTTGAGTAGGGTTTGATAGCCATTGCGTGGAGTTAGGACTTGAGTAATGAAGTAAAGAAGAATTCTATGCTCAGCCGATAAGTCCTAATACTCACCCTTCTTAGTGGATTTACCAAAGAGTTTCTTTCTCTGATCTAAAACGCTTGGTGTGTTAGGGATGTGAACTGGATTACCCGATGTAGTGTTATAGTACCTAACAGACCCTTTCCTCAAATTTAGCAGCTTCCTAATGAGTTTGGCATCCACAAAGACAGACTTGCCACAAATCGAACCTTGAATACCAACAGTGTTTACACTATCATCATACTTAGGTATCATGTTCGAATGGAAGTCTTGAACAAGGATTTCATAAGCTGGTACCTAAAGTGTGGCTAATGTAGTGAGTTGTTGTCATTCCAGGAGTTCCTCTATTCCAGATCCACTCAAGTCATCCAAATGAACAGTAAAGTACTTGAGAAATTTGAAATTGCAACCCACAATCCCTGTAGCATCCTTGACATCCTCAATGACCTGTTTTGCCCTTTTTCGAGACCTTGACAACTTCCCAGTTTTGCTGATGTGATGAATTGTGTCTTCAACATCTTCTTCCTCTTCGGGTTTAGCATGCATTTTCTCTACTGTATTGTCCTCAAAGAGTGGTGTCTCTCCTCATGCATCCTTAAGTGTGACATCGGGCATCTGGTGATCATCATCATCATCATCCTCATTATCCAACTCAGGGACATCAAGAACCATGTTTTCTTTTCCCTTCTAGTCAGGAGCTCTCAATCGTTGTGCTTGGGTACTATCGTGAAGATTCCGTCTTGGCATCGCAGATGTCAAAAGCTTCTTCGGTCTGGAGGGAGGCTTCTTTTGAGGAACAGAAGTGGTTTTGGCTCTCTTGGAACGATATTCTTGAGCCAAGGGGATCCTATCATCAGACACAGTTTTCTCAGAGGAGTTCTTAGGATTTTCAGGTTGATCCTCAGGAGTGGGATCCATGGGAACCTCGAAGAAATTTGAGGCAGAAGGAGGAGGTTGGTTTTGTGGTGTTTCGGTGTTTTCATTTTGTTTTTCTATCTCTAGTTCCTTGATAAAATGGTCAATTATGGCTTTACGTTTCATGACAAGCAGTCTGTTTTGCTCATCAGAGCCAGTAATGTATGGAGGGATGCGGTATTGGGTCATGAATTGGTCGGCTGCAGCAGCAATATTTTCAAGTATTTTGGCTACTTCATGATCAGAAATTTGTGCAGGTGGATTTTAAGGTGGGGAAGACATTCTTGGAGAGGATTGTTTTCTCTTCTTTGGAGGCTTAGGTAGGGTGTTTGGAGGTTTTATAGAAGGAGTTGATGGAGGGGGTTTAGATTGACCGGTGGTTTTAGTGGTAGAAGTTTTTGAGGTGGCTTGGGCTAGAGAGGGGGTAATGGGTAGCTCGGTCGTGGATTTTGGAAGAGAATTAGTTCTTCCCACAGTTGGTAACGGACGAATTTACTCAAGAGAGAAAATGTAGGGATTATGGCGAGGTAAAAGATGGTGAGAATAGATGGATAAGGAAAGAGTATAAGTAGTAGCTTATAACACAATCAAGTGTCCAACAGTTAAAGAGGGTTTTATTTTTTTCCATGATTCCCTTTTGTTTGATTCACTAGGTAACGAATAATTTGGCTGACCAAAAATCCCACACTTTGAGACCATTGTTCCCGTGATTTAGAGGCGTGCCTATCTAATCACTGTTTCAACCCACTTTTAGCTTCTCAGACCAAGATACGGCTGTGGCGTTGAGGATACCAAAATGTCTAGATTCCAAATCTGACCTTTAACCCACATCATATAGACTTCTAAGCCATCCTTTTTGACTCATCATAGCTCATATTATCTAGAGTGATGTGTGTGTTTTGATTGCATGTTATATGCTCAAGTAGTTAGAAAAATATACCTGGAGGTCCTTGAATTTAAAGAGCATCACACATACCAAGCTCCAATCAATTTTTTGCAAATTGTTTTTCCTTCAAGGGCTTTGTAAAAATATCTGCAAGCTGCCTCTCGGTTGTGACAAAATCAAGCGCTATATCTTTCTTAAGCACATGATCCCTAATAAAATGATGTCTTATTTCTATGTGTTTTGTTCTTGAACGTTGGATAGGGTTCTTAGTTAGGTTTATGGTACTATGTGAACACCCCAAATTTGATCTATTGATATTTTATTAAATTATGAATATGTCATTGTCTATGAATTGATGAGATGATTCGATCCTTAGGTGAAATGTGTTTGTAATTCAATAGAGTATTAATGTTTTATTAATTCAGAATTTTTGGTACCTTTAACTTGGAATTATTGAGACGATTTAATTCTAAGTTTGGTGTATTTAAAAGATTGAAATTAATAAAAAGTGGGTATTTAATTGTTTTAGGCCTTTTAATTATTTTTTGACCCAATTGAGATGATTTTGGGTATTTAAATGATTAAGAGCCTGGACCAACTAAGTATGGATCCTCCAGCAGTGTTGGCTCATCAAAAACACTAAATTCAGAGGCCCTTTAGTTTGAATTTTGTCCAGAAATTTAGATTAAATTATTTCTATATTTGTATTTGGTGTTTATAGTATATAGAGTGGAGTGAGGAGGAGGAAAACTTAATTAGGAAAAGGGGAGTGGGTAGGCTACAAGTTAGGATGATCTCTAGAGCTTAAAATAGGAAAAATACTAGTTAGGAAGAGCATGGGAATCAAGCAGGACTGGAGTAATGAAGATCAAAATCGGAAAGGAAAGAACGGGAAAGGAAACAAGCGCCGGTGGACATGGTGACATGACCGCCAGCGCCTGGCGGGCTGGTAAAGATGACTGCCAGCTCCGAGTGGACATCGCGAGATGACCGCCGGTTCTTGGCGGGCATCGCTCCCAGTTTTGGCAGTTTTCCGATCTTTTCCTTTTTGCTTGATCCAGGGTATCTACTGTTGGATCTAAGGGTTCAATCCCGACCCTTAGACCAACACCACGTCCAGACCCCCAAAGCACTATAAATAGGACCCCCATTCATCCTCAAAACTTACCAATTCTCTCCCTTCTCCCTCTATACACATTTAAGCTAGGTGCTTGGGAAAATTCTCTAATTCCAAGCTTAGGAACCCTTTCAAGGGTTAAAATTATGGAGGAATTTTGTGGAGAGGAGTAGCAAGGATCCAGTAGCAGCAGGAGATCAAGAAGAGAAGAAGAAGGAGGTGGATTCGAGCAAACCGTTGGAGAAAAAGATGCTCAACCCGAGAGGAAGGTTCCAGTGGAGGCAGTCTCAGTATTTTGGTGATATTTGGAGCTGTAGAAGTCGGTTTTCCGTGTCCTTGGTGTCCCTGAAAAGCTCAGAATTCCTTGGAACAACTTTTTTGTTCAGGCTAGACACCAGTTCGGCCTCCTTCTATTCTGAATTCCTTGCTGAAATTCTGCTAAAATTCTGCTTAGGAGTGGTAAGCAAGTAGGAGCATGAGGAGGGCTTCAAGAGGTAAATCATTCTAATCTCATTGGTTGATTGTTGCTGACGTGATGATATTGATGATGTGATTGTATTTGATGCATGTAAGAACTACGTGAGCTTTGAACCCATTACCAGGGGTTACATAGGCAGTTTCTAGTGTTGGAAATGCAAGCTCAATCTTTATTTATTTTCCATTTTGTTTTAGTATTATTTTCATTATTTGTTTGTTTGTGCATGGAATATATCCATCTTTAATTGCACACGATCTCGCCCCAACATGGATGGGTGCCCAACACCTTCCCATCCGTGACGAACCCTCGGGTCCATGGTCTTTGGTTCGCTATCGGTTGCCTTATGGAGTCATCGGTTGCCTAAGGAAGGTTTTTCCTTGAATTTTGTCTTTCAATAAAATTCAATTGACGACTCCCAAAGACATGGATAACGGTTAAGAAGAAGGTTTTGAATACGCCCAATGAATTTTGGGTCGGGTAGTCACACTCTAGAATTATCATATAGAATTGGTACGGTTTGAAACTTTAGGCCATAGTCTAGTAGAGTTTGTTTCATCCAAAGAAATTGTGCACAACATGATCCTGCAGCTACATACTCAGCTTCAGTTGTTGAAGTAGCAACAAAATTTTGTTTCTTACTAGACCAAGAAACTAGTGATTGCCCTAAAAATTGACATGTGCCACTAGTACTTTTCCTATCAAGCATGCATCCAGCAAAATCAGCATCATAATATCCTATTAATTTGAAGGACTCAACCTTGGGATACCAAAGACCTAAAGAAAATGTTCCATTTAGGTACTTAAAAATTCGTTTAATAGCCCTCAAATGAGATTCTTTAGGACATGCCTGAAATCTAGCACACATTGAACATAATATCAAGTCTAGATGCAGTAAGATAGAGGAGACTTCCAATCATACCTCTATATTTCTTAATGTCCACATCTTTTCCAGATTCATCTTTATCAAGCCTTTTTCTGGTGCTCATAGGAGTTGCGCTCACTTTGGCATCTGTCATGCCAAATCGTTTGAGCAGCTCCTTTGTATACTTGGTTTATCCATTAAAGATGCCATCATCTTATTGTTTGATTTGGAAACCAAGAAAGAAATTTAGTTCCCCTATCATGCTCATCTCGAATTCGCTTTGCATTAGTTTCTCAAATTTTTGACATAAAACATCATTAGTAGCCCCAAACAATATATTATCAACATAAATTTATACAATAATTAAGTCATTCTTTTGATGTTTCACAAAGAGTGTAGAGTCAACTTTACCTCTAATAAAATTTTGTGAGAGAAGAAATGAACTTAACCTATCACACCATGCCCTTGGATCATGTTTGAGTCTATACAAAGGCTTTTAAAACTTATAGACATGGTTTGGATGTTCATAGTCTTCAAAACTGGGAGGTTGCTCAACATACACCTCTCCCATAATGACACCAATTAGGAAGACACTCTTAACATCCATTTGGTAGAGTTTAAAGGATTTGTAGGATGCAAAGGCAAGTAGCATTTGAATTGACTCAAGGCGAGCCACATGTGCAAATGTTTCATCAAAGTCAATTCCTTCTTCTTGGTTGTATCCTTGTGCTACTAGTCTTGCTTTGTTCCTTGTCACATTTCCTGCCTCATCTAATTTGTTCCTAAATACTCATTTAGTTCCAATTATTGGATAATTGGAAGGTCTAGGAACTGATTCCCATACATCACTTTTCTCAAATTGATTTAGTTCCTCTTGCATAGCCATCACCTAATTTTCGTCATTGATAGCATCATTGATATTTTTGGGCTCAATTTGTTAGAGAAAAGCCTGATAGGAATTGAGATTGTGCAAGGAAGCTCTTGTAGTTACTCCCTTAGATGGATCTCCATTGATATCGTTGGTTGAAAGGCCTTTTGGCACCTTCAATGCCAAAGTATCAGGAGCGGCAGCTTGTGAACTTGTTCCAATTGGGAGTGCATTATTGATTTGCAATTCTTTCTCCTTTTTCAATCTAAGTAGGATTTTCAAGAGTATGAACAATGATATCTCCTGGCTGTTGATTCTGACTAAACACATTCTCAACAGAATTATCACCATTAGTTCATTCACATTCATGAAATACCACATGTATCGATTCCTCAACAATAAGAGTTCTTTTATTGTAAACCCTATATGCTTTACTCCTAGTAGAGTATCCTAGAAACACACCATCATCAGATTTAGCATTAAATTTACCTAATGTATCCTTGGTATTTAATATGAACCACTTTGACCCAAAAACTTTGAAATAACTTATGTTTGGTTTTCTATCATGCCAAAGCTTATATGGTGTTTTCTCAAGTTATGATCTAATGATTACCCTATTTAGAATATAACAAGAAGTGTAACGGCTTCAGCCCAAAAATAAGTTGGCAAGTTTTGTTCATTTAGCATGGTTCTTGCCATCTCTTGCAAGGTTTGGTTTTTCCTCTCTACTACCCCATTTTGTTGAGTTCGAGGAGCCGAGAATGTATATTCAATGCCATGTTCATCACAAAAATGATTAAAGACAAGGTTATCAAATTCACCACCATGGTCGCTCCCAATCTTAGTTAGTTTATAACCTTCTTTATTTTGGAGCTTTCTTATCAAACAAGCAAATTCACAAAGTGCATGGTCCTTTTGTGAGAGAAAGATGACCCATGTGAAACGTGAGTAGTCATCAACAATAACAAAAGTATAGCACTTACCTCCAAGACTTACCATTTTAATAGGTCCAAAGAGGTCAAGATGTAGTAGCTCAAGTGGTTTAGTAGTGGAGATGCCCTTTTTAGGCTTAAAGGAGCTTTTGAATTGCTTTCCAATTTGGCATGCATGACATTCCTTCTCTTTTTCAAACTTCAGCATAGACAGTCTACTCACAAGTTTTTTCTTTTAAAGATTTGCAATAAGCTCATGATGTGCATGCCCCAATCTTCTATGCCAAAGCTCCGGTGTTTCTATTCTAACATTAAGACACTTGGTTTCTGGATTAGCAACATCAACCATATTGACGGAATACAAGTTTCCTTGTCTTTTTCCAACAAGCAAGATTTTATTTCTATCATCATTAGTTACTGAGCATTTGTTAGATTCAAAGCTCACCTTGCATCCACGGTCACATAGCTCACTTATACTAAGTAAATTGAACTTTAGATTTTCAACTAGCAACACATGTTCAATGGTTGGATTCTTACCAACATTACCTATTCCCAGCACTTTCCCTTTCGATTTGTCGCCGAAGGTGACAGAACCTTTTCCTCTCGAGTTCAAGGATGAGAACTTGGACATATCACCTGTCATATGTCTTGAGCACCCACTATCGAGTATCCACTATCGAGTACCCACTCATCCCATTTAACCTGTTACAATGTCAAGTCTTAGGTACGCAGACATGCTTGGGTCTTTGTGAATTAATTTTGGTACCTTTGGGTACCCATATGAACTTAATGGGACAATGCTTTTTCCTAAAAATACAATTTTTTATTTTGTGTCCATGTCAATTACAATAGTGACAAGTGATATTATAGCTAGAGGCTGGTCTTGCGAAGTTAGTTTCATAGTTCCTTTTAGTCTTCCATATTTTCGAGGATGAATCTAAACTTGCTTGTTTTTTGAACACATGGTGTGTAGCTCCTAGTCCAACCTTTTGTAATGTGTATCTTTGTTGACTTAAGATCATATCCAAACTTTTATTACCATGATCAAACTTTTCTAGCACACGCTTTAAACATTCTACAGTCTTTTTCAGATTTAGATTTTATTGTGAGAGTTTTGCATTATCTTCTTTGTGCGTCACAACTTGTTGCTCAAGAAACTTTTCTGACTTAACTAGAGTTTCTTTATATGCTTTGGCGTCTTCGAAGCCGTTTGTGCAAGAAGTTAGTTTCTTAGTGGTTTCCTCATTTTTTAACATACACTCTTTCTTTTCTAATTCTAATGTCTCAACTTTCTTTCTTTATACTTTATTTGCCTTGACCATAGTTTTAAAACTTTCGTATAGCTCATTATATGCATCATGTAATTCATCGAAAGTAAAACTAGACGAGTTAGAATGTTTTACCTCTTTCTCTGCTAGAGTTTCTTTATCTGCTTTGGCGTCTTCGAAGCCATTTGTGCAAGAAGTTAGTTTCTTAGTGGTTTCCTTATTTTATAACATACACTCTTTCTTTTCTAATTATAATGTCTCAACTTTCTTTCTTAATGTTTTATTTGCCTTGACCATAGTTTTAAAACTTTCGTATAGCTCATTATATGCATCATGTAATTCATTGAAAGTAAAGCTAGACGAGTTAGAATGTTTTACCTCTTTCTCTTCTGGTGCCATGAGACAAAGATTTGCGGATTCTTCTTCATCTGATTCATCTTCAGAGTCAAAGTTGTCCCATGCAGTCATTGCTTTCTTCCCCTTGTTCTTGAAGTTGTCAAACTTAGATTTTCATATATTAGGATACTCGGCCTTGATGTGCCCGGGTTGATTGCACCCATAAAACAAGAGTTGCTCTTTCTTTGACTCATCATTTTTCACACCTCTGAAGTTTCTTCCCTTGAGGTTTTTCTTTTTCAGAAACTTGACAAATTTCCTTGTGATTAGGGCAACATCTTGATCACTATCTGAATCACTCTCATGTGTTGAATTGAGAGCAATAGTCTTCTTTTTCTTAGCCTTTTCTTCAAACTTTGACCCATGAACTATGAGGTTCCCCATTAGTTCATTATAGGTGTGGGTGCTCATGTCTTTGGCATCTTTAATGGCAATCACCTTCGGTTCCTATTCAGTAGAAAGAGATCAAAGGATTTTTGTTACCTTTTCTTTTGTTGTAATGACCTTGCCAAGACATGCCAAACTATTGCACAAGATAGTGAACCTTGTATCATGGTCCTGAATCGTTTCCTCTGGCTGCATTTGAAACAACTCGAATTCTATCATCAACCGATTCATCTGGGATTTCTTGATCTGAGTGGTTCCTTCATGTGAAACACGAAAAAGGTTCCTAATTTCATGTGTTGTTTCATATGATCTCACCCTTTCAAATTCCGCCTGACTGATGCCACAAAGGAGTGCATTCTTGGCTTGGGCATCTAGTCTTACTTTTTTTTTTCACCTTCACTGTAGAATTGCATGTCTTTGGCTGGACATGAGTATGGTGAATTCAAAGCTTGCCACATCTCTAGATCCTTTCCCTCAAGAAAGGTCTTCATGCGGAACTTCCAATGATCAAAGTTAAGACCATTGATGAAAGGTGCGTTGTTGATGTTGTTCCCCTCAAATACCATGATCTTGTCTCCTGGAGATTAATCCAAATATGTAGATTCATTGCTCTGCTACCAATTTTTGGCCCAAAGTGGCTAAGAGTAGGGGGTTGAATTACCCTTTTCGACTTAAATCCGATTTGGTGTCTCTGATGCCAAAGTGTTTATGTGTTTAGAATTTGTGTTTAAGAACACTAATGAACAAACTAATTAACACACAAGGAGGAAGGGTTAGAGATAATTGGACACATGATTTATAGTGGTTCGCCACTGAGGACTACATCCACCACTCAAGGATTCCCCCTTGAGATTTCTAACTCTCACTAAGATGGCTTTTCAACGGGTTCAACCAAAAACCCCTTAATACAAGTTTTTCCCTTAGGCTCAACTCAAACCTAGACACTCACCTCAAAGCTCACCCAAGCTTTGATTTTACACAATCACTCAGAATAGAACATAGAAGCTATCATTAAGTACAAGTACTTTGCTTTTCCCAAAAGGTTGCTTAAATAAATATGTGAACAAGGTAAAAGCTTCTATCTCTCTTTTTACATCTCTTGAGAACTGCAGGCTTTTGCTGGCTTTTGCACTAACTTAGACTCTCAGTGTGGCAGTTCTAAGTTTCTCCTTGAATCAGCACTCTTTTTTATAGCTGCAAGATGGATGGTGTCAATTCAAATTTTGAGTTGTTACAAGTCCCTTTCCATTCAGCTGGTTTGTTTTCCGAGACCCCAGAGTTTCAACGTTCGTCTTCCCTGTTTTCCCTTTCATGTTCTGGCACGAGACACACCATTCAACAGCTTTTTGTCATTGATGTCATTGTTTAGCATAATCCTAGGTTGGACCTAGAATTTTGAATCCAGCTGACATTTGATCTGTTTAAGGTAGCTTTTATCATTGATTCAGACTCCAGAAATAGTAGGATACTAGGTTGCTTGACCAATACCCATAGTGATTGAACAAAGCTAAATTGCATGGATGTCTTTTGGTGAAAGCGACACCACATGTCCACTAACACCAACTCCATTCCCGCTCATTTCTTCCAAGGATTTGATCACGAGTTGGGCATTCTTGTGAGCTGTAATTCATGGTTAGACACAAAATATGCTACACATAGGTTTGTCATAATCGAAACCTAGTTAGCTCATTTAACATATAATATAAAGGAACTATAATTAATTTCACTTAAAGGCATATAATAACAACATGATCAATGTAACATATTAGTGCATTCATTATGGTAATAAACATGATTAATTAGCAATAAACATATTGTTAATCATCATTCAATTCACAAAATATTTTACTTCTAAAATCATTAAAATCTTTGTGATCTATGTGTAACAAATACAAAAAATTCAAAAAATAATTAATGAATTATCAATATTAAAGAAAGATAATGTCACATAAAAAAATTTTAAAAAAAATTATTAATATAAACTCTATATAAAAATAGAATTTTTAATAATAAAAATAATATTAATTTAGTGCGTGGTCATATTATATATTAATATATTGAATGCATTTAATGTGTACAAAAACAATTAATATTGTTTTATATGACCTTCTAAAATTGAAAAATATTATACTTCCAAAATCGTTAAAAGTTTTGTGGTCTATGCATAAAAAATTAGAAAAATAAATAATGAATTGTCAATATTAAAGAAAGAACATGTCACATAAAAATTTTAAAAAAATTAATAATATAAACTCTATATAAAATATAATTTTTAATAAACAATATATAGCAAGACTTAAAGATTATATATTAAAATATGCTGATAGAAGTAAATTAGAGAAAACTTGATGACAAAAAGAATTATAGATAAAACTAAAATCCATAATATGTATGAAGATGATGATAAAGAAGTGAGTAAAATATTTACCTTCACATATTAAATATATGAAGTAAAAATTTTAAATAATATTTTTACAAGTTAAAAAAATAAAAATAAATTTATGTTATAAAATGAAAAAACAGAATAAATACGATAAATATGTAACAGCCCAGGTAAAAATTTCATTTTTACCGGGACTGTTCAAGTTAATTTACAGTAATTTACCATTGATTTTAATCTTGGGTAGTTAAATTATGGTTAATCGAGCTTTGGATTCTGAAACCGAGCCTTGTCCCACGTTTGGGATTTTTCCGCGGATTTTACGGACCAAAGTTGGGATTTTTTCGGGTCCAGGAATCTTCAGAAAAGTCGGATTTATCCTCGAGTTATCGGACCAGAAATAAAGATAAGTGGGTATATTGGATATTTTCTGGTCCAGGCGGGTCACACTTCACATGCAGCATAGTAACTGCATAATTGAAGTTCAATTATTCAGCCGCCTCTACCTGTTATGCATGTGACTTACCAGTGATTTTGCTGCCTATAAAATTATTTTTCTTCTGCCTTGCCAGTGCACCTCATTGCCACCATCACCATCTCTTCTCTTCTCTCCCTGCAAAAACTCAGCTCTGCCAACTATCTTCCTACTGCAAACCTGAACCAGAAAGAGAGAAAAAAAAAAAGAAAAAACAGGAAACACACAACCCACTGCCACATCATCTTCCCTTCCTTTCCATTTCTTTTCTTTTCTTCCACCACACCACCGCCGCCGTGAACCCGAGCCATCCATCACCACCAGCCAAGCCTCGCCACCACCACCATCTTCAGCTTCCTCGCTCGCCTCGCTCGTCGCCACCACGAACCGCCGTGGCTGTCCAGACGAGACGAACCCGACCGCCGGTCTCTCTCGCCCGAGCCCTTCTTGCCTGCTGCTGCCAACACCGACGCCGTCTCCTCCGTTCTGTGCTCGCTGCCGCCGAGTTGCACCCTGAAGTCGTCCCCCTCGCGCCACGGTCTGCCGCCCCGCGTCAACGTCGCCGCCGCAATAGGTGAGTAGATTTGAGGAAGATGTGACCCGTTCAATGACGGGTGGGTCGGGTCGACCCGCGTGATGAGAATTGGGTCAAATGGGTTTTGGGCTGATTAGTTTGGGTTTGAACCAGTTGGGCTTGGAGTTTGGGTTTTGGCTTGGATGGGCTGATGTGTTGCTGGGCCTACCGTGTGGGCTGGCGCCTGGGCTCCTGAAAGGGGCTTGGTTAAGCCCATGTGGTAGGTGGGGTTTGACACTATTTGGCCCAGGCCTTTAAAAAAAAAAGAAAATAAAATAAAATCTGGGAAAAAGAATAATTCTAGAAAGTATAATTATGGGAAGGAAAATTTTGGGAAATAATTTTAGGGAGAATATTTGTGAAAATAATATTTTGGAAAGTACATACTTATGGATTAAATTTTCGGAAAAAGGTATTATCAAGGTAATAAAATACCGGAATAATATCCGGGTATAAGTCTAAGTATAGAAAGGTATTTTGACACTTGAAATAAATGGTGAATGATGATGATAATGGAAAATTAACCGGGGGAGTAACCGAGACGAGTCAGTATTTATTTTTCCGGTACACAGTATTAGCATGGCATTTGCATATCATCTTATGTGTGCATATTATTTGATTGATATAGGAGTTGATAACGAGCAATTTGCTGAGGAACCGGACTTGGAATTTGCTGGACATTTCCATAATTGATAATCGGCTAAGGTGAGGATGGATAACCTTTGTTATGTTGCCTGTAATACTTGTGTGCTTTGTTGTTTGATTGAACTGCTGAAATATTCACTGTTGGTTATCGATTGCTGTGATTATTGTTGTTGTAATTAGTGGACTGTGATATTGATTCTGTGGATATTATGCTGAGTTTGATGTTGAACTATTGACTGTGGATAATTGAGAAATGGAAATTGGAAATTGAAAGTTGGAATTGATATGAGATGATGATATAATTGTCATGTGGAAAGTAGTGGTACGACCCGATGGTTTGAAAATTAATTTTGGGATGCTAAGGTCGGTTACTTGGTTTGGTTATTTGATTTGATTGGCATGTTGATGCCTGTGGATGGGGTATACCGAATACCCAGTGGTTCGGATATACCGAATATCTGATTGGCATGTTGATGCCTGTGGTTGGGGTATACCGAATACCCAATTGTTTGGATATACCAAATGTCTGGTTTTGGGTTGTTGAACCCGGTATGGTAAGAATAGTATGGTTCTCTTTGACCTAGCTTCCGGAATTAATTGATAACCTGGTACGACCCTAGCTTGTCTAGTGACGGGGGCCCGGAAGATAAAATTGGAAACAATAATAATTATTCTTTTGGTCTTGGCTCAGTTTGTTGAGATATGTTGTTGCTTGTTTGTGATTGGTTTTAAGTATTACGGTTGCCTGCATATCACTGTTTATCCTTCGTCGGTGAGCACTTCGGACTCACCCCTCGCCTGCGGGGTTTCATCCCGTAGGTTAAGTTGTTTCGTAGTTCAGGTACGACGTTCGATGGCTGCTGCTTTCTTCTCCACCTGACTCCGGATCCATACCTCTGCTGCATGTGCATAAAGTCTTCCGCTGCTGTTCTATTGCATATGATGCTGTATTATATTTCCGCTGGTCTGTTAGCTTGTTCATATGACTTTGAGGCTGTTTGTCACTCTGCCTCTAGTGCTTGCTCTTTTCTCTGCTGCCATTATATATTGTGAGCTGTGAGCTACTGAATAATGGTCTCCGTGTTGGGTGATGGTTGTTGTATTTGTTTTTCAGTTGTACATACGGGTTGTTGTACTGTATTCCCTATCAATAAGAATAGTTTCGGCACGTGTTTACTGTGTTACAGTAAATACGGGTCGGGGCGCTTCAGTTTGGTAGCGAGCAGGCAGTAGGTCATTAGGGACATGAATGTGATTGCATGATTGCTTGTTTGTGCATAAGATTTCTCATGATATGATATGCATACATATACATTCTCATATAGGTACGAATGAATCCGGTTGGAGGGAATCAGCATGCTGGAGTTCACCTAGATGACGATCAGGTATCGGTAGATCAACCGCAGCAAGTTGCGGGAGGTCCGGAACACCCTGCGAATGTTCCTTTGGGAGACCCTACGCAGATGTTAAATGTGGTAACTCAGATTCTGCAAAGGCAAGATGCTAGAGATGCCCGTATCGATGCTATGAAAGCTCGGGAATAAGAAAACCAGGGACCTGTAGAGGATCCAGTGTATATGAAGCTGGAAAAGCTTGGGGCTGAGGTTTTCACTGGTGTCACTACACCACAGGATGCTGATCGGTGGCTCAGACAGATGAACAGGGTTATGCTGAGGCTGACATGCAGGAATGACAGGTGGGCCAGATACGCCGCTGCCATGTTCCGAGGCGATGCCGTTGATTGGTGGGAGTCTACCACCAGGGACTTGCCGAAACCTATCACTATACCGTGGAACCAGTTCATGGAGATGTTCCGAAGGAAGTTTGTTTCTGAGGCATACTAGGATCAGCTGAGACGCGAGTTTCTGGGACAAAAACAGGGACCGGATCAGACGGTCAATGAGTATGAGATCAAGTTCAACCGCTTATCCATCTATGCGAGTGAGTTTATAGCTACTCCGGAGGCCAGATGTAAACGTTTCTGGGATGGCCTTCGATCTGGCATACAGACAGTTATGGGATGCAAGGTCTATGAGACTTACCAGGACATGCTGACAGATGCCCTGAGAGCTGAGAATATTTGGTTGAATAATGAGAAAGAGCAACAGGAGATCCGTAAGAGACAAGCTGTACAGAGTTCTGGGGGACAAAACAAGAGGTTCCAGACACCTGCTAACCGATCAGGGTATGGACAGAGCCGCTCTATGCCAGTGAGTCAGGGACGTGGATGGAACAACAATACCTACAACCGAGGCAGTTCTTAGACTCAGTCTGGAGGGACTTCATCTGGGGATACACGCCCGAGACTTCCTCTGTCTCAGGTAAGGTGCTATGAGTGTAACGAAGTTGAGCACTATCGATATGCTTATCCCAAGTTGGGAAGATCTGGAGGTACAGCACCTACTCAGATAGTGCAAGCTTCAGTTGCCAGTGTTCCTAGTGGTTCTAGAGTTGGCCGAGGCCGAGGACGTGGAGCTGTTCCTGCAAGGACCCAGTCAGCCATGAATCAGAGTGCAGCTGTGCCAAGAGCATTCGTTATCACTGCTGATGAGGACCCAGAGAATGTCGATGTCATAGCAGGTACTTTTGCAGTCTTTGGTAGTACTACATATACTTTGATTGATCCTGATGCTACACATTCTTTTGTCGCAAAGTTTTGCAACACAACATAACTGTACGGAAGAAAATTTAACTTGTCCGATGTGGGTTAGGTTACCTGCGGGTATAGTGGTCAGATTAACCCATGTGTGCAGAGACGTTTCTCTTTCGTACGATAATGAGGTTTTTCTTGCACGGTTGGTTGTGATGAACATGGGAGGTTTTGATATTTTTCTAGGGATGGATTGGTTGTCGAGGTACAGTGCTTTGGTAAACTGTCGAACCAAGGAAATGTTGTTGACTTTCGATGGTGGACGACAGGTTCTGTTGACAGGTAATGGGAGAGTTGCTACTACATGTAGTATCTCTGCTAACCAGGATGTCGGAATGAAGTCGCATGGTCCAGATGCCTTGTTGACTCACATCAAGGGCGAAGACGTTCAGACTCCAGTTTTGTGGGACATCATAGTTGTCAGAGAGTTTCCAGATGTATTTCTAGAGGATCTACCAGGATTGCCACCTGACATGGAAGTTGAGTACACTATCGACTTGATGCCCGGGGTGGCACCTATTTTGATGGCACCATGCCAGATAGCACCGACAGAACTCCAGGAGTTGAAGAAACAGTTAGATAAGCTATTAGAGAAAGGTTTCATCAGACCTAGTACATCACCTTGTGGATCACCAGTTCTATTTGTGAAGAAGAAAGATGGCAGTTTGCGAATGTGTGTGGACTACCGCCAGTTGAACAAAGTGACGGTGAAGAACAAGTATCCGCTCCCCAGGATTGATGATCTTTTCGATCAGTTACAGGGAGCTGCCATGTTTTCCTTGATCTTCGGTCTGGATATCACCAAGTCAAGATTGCAGAGAAGGACATACCGAAGACAGCCTTCCGCACTCGGTACGGTCACTTTGAGTTCACAGTGGTTCCTTTTGGCTTGACCAATGCACCTGCAGTTTTCATGTGCTTGTGCACTTGGTCCTGAACGAGTTCTTGGATAAGTTTGTGGTAGTCTTCATCAACGATATTCTGATATACTCCAAGAACAGGGAAGAACATGAAGAGCACCTGAGGGTAGTACTGCAGAGGTTGCGAGAAAAAAAGTTGTATGCCATGTTCAGCAAGTGCGAGTTCTGGCTTGAAGAAGTAGCATTCCTTGGACATGTTGTATCCGGGGATGGGATTAAGGTTGACCCTGCCAAAGTAAAAGCTGTTCTAGAGTGGGAGTCGCCCAAGACGGTACCAGAAGTCAGAAGTTTTCTTGGCCTTGCAGGATATTACCGGAGATTCATCGAGGGATTTTCTTTGATAGCTAGTCCTATGACCAAGCTGTTGAAGAAAGACCAAGCATTTTTTTGGAGTGATGCCTGCCAGAAGAGTTTTGATGAACTGAAGAAGAAGTTGACATCAGCGCCAGTTTTGACAGTACCTAAGCCAGGAGTGGAGTACGTGTTATTTTGCGATGCTTCAGGTCTTGGTTTGGGAGCAGTTCTGATGCAAGAAGGCCGAGTGATTGCCTATGCTTCGAGACAGTTGAGGCTGCATGAGAAGAATTATCCGACACATGATTTAGAGATGGCCGCAGTGATCCTTGCTTTGAAGATTTGGCGACATTATTTGTTTGGAGAGAGATGCCGGATTTTCACGGATCATAAGAGTCTCAAGTACATCATGACTCAGAAGGAGCTCAACTTGCGACAAAGACGTTTGAGTTGCTGAATGATTATGATTGTACTATTGAGTATCACCCTAGAAAAGCTAATGTTGTAGCTGATGCTTTGAGCCGGAGACAACCAGAAGATGCTTCCACGACCTACTCGATATCCTCTCTTATCGAGTTAAGGAAGATGGGAGTTGACTTGTCAGTTGATGAGACGGGAGCTTTGTTGACACATATTGAAGTCAAGTCTAACCTGAGAGGCTGGATTATGGAGTTACAAGATGGAGATCCCGATATGATCAAGCTGAAGGAAGCAGTCCGCAGTGGAAAGGAAGATAAGTTCCACATAGCCGAGGATAGTGCACTGATGCTGGGAAAACGTCTATGTGTACCCAGTGTTGGTGACCTACGCAGTCAGATTCTGGAAGAGGGACATATGACGCCTTATGTTGTGCACCCTAGAAGCACCAAGATGCATCAGAATTTGAGGAGTCATTTTTGGTGGCCACGCATGAAAAAAGACGTAGTTGAATATGTTGCTAAGTGTATCACCTGTCAGCAAGTGAAAGCTGAGCATCAGGCTCCAGCTGGGAAGATGAGATCGTTGACAGTGCCAGAATGGAAATGGGAGATGATCACTGTGGATTTTGTGGTCGGATTACCGTTGACTCGGAGACAGCATGATGCTATTTGCGTTATCGTTGACCGATTTACAAAATCAGCCCATTTTCTTCCCATTCGACAGACAGACACCTTGGATAAGTTGGCGAAGCAGTATGTTGCAGAAATTGTGAGGCTACATGGAATTCCTAAGTCCATAGTCTCAGATAGAGATCCGAGGTTCACATCACGGTTCTGGAAGAGTTTGCAAGCAGCTTTGGGTACGAAGTTGAGTTTCAGTACCGCTTTTCATCCTCAGACAGACGGACAGTCGGAGAGGACTATTTAGACATTGGAAGATATGCTAAGGGCTTGTGCTCTTAACTTCAGTGGGAGTTGGGATCAGTATTTGCCTTTAGCGGAGTTTGCCTACAGCAACAGTTATCATTCCAGTATTGGCATGCCACCGTTCGAAGCTCTTTACGGAAGAAAGTGCCGAAGTCCAGTTTGTTGGGATGAAGGTCTTCGTTTGATCGTTGGTCCAGACTTGGTTAAGCAGACAGTTGACAAGATTCAGATAGTTAAGCAGAGTATGAGAGCAGCACAGGACCGACAGAAGAGCTATGCCGATAAGCATCGTCGTGAGATGGAGTACCAGGTGGGAGAAAGAGTTTTCCTCTGAGTTGCGCCTTGGAAGGGTGTAATCAGATTCGGGAAAAGAGGGAAACTGAGTCCCAGGTACATCGGACCGTATGAGATCGCGGAAAGGGTTGGACCCTTGGCGTACAAATTATCTTTGCCAGAGGAGTTGTCACGGATTCACGACGTGTTCCATGTCTCCATGTTGAGGAGGTACAGATCAGATCCGAGCCATGTGGTTACTACAGCAGATGTTGAGGTCGCAGAGGATCTTACGTATACAGAGTCGCCAGAGCAGATTCTTGCCCGGGAAGTCAGAAAGTTGAGGAACCGAGTTATTCCGATGGTAAAGGCTAAGTTGAGCAAGCACTCTGTGAACGAGTCTATGTGGGAAGTCGAGGAGCATATGCGTTCTCAGTATCCGCACTTGTTCACAGCTTCGGAGTGAATTTCGGGGACGAAATTCTTTTAAGGTGGGTAGGCTGTAACAGCCCAGGTAAAAAAGTGGGATTGTTTAAGTTAATTTACAGTAATTTACCATTGATTTTATTCTTGGGTAATTAAATTATGGTAAATCGAGCTTTGGATTCCGAAACCGAGCATTGTCCCACGTTTGGGATTTTTCCGCGGATTTTACGGACCAAAGTTGGGATTTTTCCGGGTCCAGAAATCTTCAGAAAGTCGGGTTTATCCTCGATTTATCGGACCAGAAATAAAGATAAGTGGGTATATTGGATATTTTCTGGTCCAGGCGGGTCACACTTCACATGCAGCATAGTAACTGCATAATTGACGTTCAATTATTCAGCCGCCTCTACCTGTTATGCTTGTGACTTACCAGTGATTTTGCTGCCTATAAAATTATTTTTCTTCTGCCTTCCCAGTGCACCTCATCGCCACCATCACCATCTCTTCTCTTCTTTCCCTGCAAAAACTCAACTCTGCCAACTATTTTCCTACTGCAAACCTGAACCAGAAAGAGAAAAAAAAAACAGGAAACACACAACCCACTGCCACGTCATCTTCCCTTCCTTTCCATTTCTTTTCTTTTCTTCCACCACACCACCGCCGCCCGTGAACCCGAGCATCCGTCACCACCAGCCAGGCCTCGCCACCACTCGCCACCACCACCATCTTCAGCTTCCTCACTCGTCGCCACCACGAGCCGCCGTGGCTGTCCAGACGAGACAAACCCGACCAGAGTGAACTCGCCTCGCCGCCGGTCTCTCTCGCCAGAGCCCTTCTCGCCTGCTGCTACCGACACTGGCGCCGTCTCCTCCGTTCTATGCTCACTGCCGCCGAGTTGCACCCTGCAGTCGTCTCCCCCGCGCCACGTTCTGCCGCCCCGCGTCAACGTCGCCGCCGCGATAGGTGAGTAGATTTGAGGAAGACGTGACCCGTTCAATGACGGGTGGGTCGGGTCGACCCGCGTGATGAGAATTGGGTCAGATGGGTTTTGGGCTGATTACTTTGGGTTTGAACCAGTTGGGCTTGGAGTTTGGGTTTTGGCTTGGATGGGCTGATGTGTTGCTGAGCCTACCGTGTGGGTTGACGCCTGGGCTCCTGAAAGGGGCTTGGGTTAAGCCCATGTGGTAGGTGGGGTTTGACACTAATTGGCCCAGGCCTTTAAAAAAAAAAATAATAAAATCTGGGAAAAAGAATAATTCTGGAAAATATAATTATGGGAAGGAAAATTTTGGGAAATAATTTTAGGGAGAATATTTGTGAAAATAATATTTTGGAAAGTACATACTTATGGATTAAATTTTCGGAAAAAGGTATTATCAAGGTAATAAAATACCGGAATAATATCCGGGTATAAGTCTAAGTATAGAAAGGTATTTTGACACTTAAAATAAATGGTGAATGATGATGATAATGGAAAATTAACAGGGGGAGTAACCGAGACGAGTCAGTATTTATTTTTCCGGTACACAGTATTAGCATGGCATTTGCATATCATCTTATGTGTGCATAATATTTGATTGATATAGGAGTTGATAACGAGCAATTTGCTGAGAAACCGGACTTGGAATTTGCTGGACATTTCCATAATTGATAATCGGCTAAGGTGAGGATGGATAACCTTTGTTATGTTGCCTGTAATACTTGTGTGCTTTGTTGTTTGATTGAACTGCTGAAATATTCACTGTAGGTTATCGATTGCTGTGATTATTGCTGTTGTGATTAGTGGACTGTGATATTGATTCTGTGGATATTATGCTGAGTTTGATGTTGAACTATTGACTGTGGATAATTGAGAAATGAAAATTGGAAATTGAAAGTTGGAATTGATAGGAGATGATGATATAATTGTCATGTGGAAAGTAGTGGTACGACCCGATGGTTTGAAAATTAATTTTGGGATGCTAAGGTCGGTTACTTGGTTTGGTTATTTGATTTGATTGACATGTTGATGCATGTGGATGGGGTATACCGAATACCCAGTGGTTCGGATATACCGAATATCCGGTTGGCATGTTGATGCCTGTGGTTGGGGTATACCGAATACCCAGTGGTTTGGATATACCAAATATCTGGTTTTGGGTTGTTGAACCCGGTATGGTAAGAATAGTATGGTTCTCTTTGACCTAGCATCCGGAATTAATTGATAACCTGGTACGACCCTAGCTTGTCTAGTGACGGGGGCCCGGAAGATAAAATTGGAAACAATAATAATTATTCTTTTGGTCTTGGCTCAGTTTGTTGAGATATGTTGTTGCTTGTCTGTGATTGCTTTTAAGTATTATGGTTGCCTGCATATCACTGTTTATCCTTCGTCGGTGAGCACTTCGGACTCACCCCTCGCCTGCGGGGTTTCATCCCGTAGGTTAAGTTGTTTCGTAGTTCAGGTACGACGTTCGATGGCTGCTGCTTTCTTCTCCACCTGACTCCGGATCCATACCTCCGTTGCATGTGCATAAAGTCTTCCGCTGCTGTTCTGTTGCATATGATGCTGTATTATATTTCCGCTGCTGTGTTAGCTTGTTCATATGACTTTGAGGCTGTTTGTCACTCTGCCTCTGTTGCTTGCTCTTTTCTCTGTTGTCGTTATATATTGTGAGCTGTGAGCTGCTGAATAATGGTACCCGTGTTGGGTGATGGTTGTTGTATTTGTTTTTCAGTTGTACATACGGGTTGTTGTACTGTATTCCCTACCAATAAGAATAGTTTCGGCACGTGTTTACTGTGTTACAGTAAATATGGGTCGGGGCGCTTCAAAAAAAGTTCATGAGATTTTAAATTATAGAAAGTAAATGTTATAGTTATAAAAATGATTATAAATAAAGTTAAAATTAATTGTAAAAGTTATTTAATTAAATAATATATATTTAAATAAATTAAATTTATAGGTATCGAGACAATAAACAACATAAATTTTGACTGAGTGTGACAATGATCTATTCATTTTTTGAATGTCATAAATTCGCGACCTAGTCAATTTCAAAATTTATCATATAGTTAGACACCAGACGAATCAACAATTTGCCAGAATTTTTTTATTCAATATGTCAGTATTGAAATGGAATCCCGGATCGATTCATAGGAGAAAACCAAGATACTTTAATTTCTTCTATTTACACAAAGATGGTCCGTCGAGAGCTATGAAAGTGGATTTCTGACTTTTGTCTTGTGACATTGCGAAATGCGGCAAAAGAAAGGAAGGAAAATCCATGGACCGACCCATCGTCTCCACCCCGTAGGATCCCCGTTGCCTCCTTGAAAGGGAGATGTCTAGGCAACTACCCATGTTACATTTAGGTTTTGGCGCCGAATGATTTATTCCATGTTACACACGGGATTTTGGTTAATTTTTGTGAAGTACTATTAAACCAAATCATATAGACAATATTCTTGGCTAATAAACTTTGTAGTTCACACATGATAGGGATTCTATGGTATAAAATCAATATAACGACCAAATCATATTTTCATAAAAAAAAAGCTACAAAATCATATGCATTGGATTGTATATGTTTATTATTGATTTCGATTTTTTAAATCTAATAAATAAGTTTTCTAAATTATTTAGTTACAATGTAAAGAGAATTTCTTGCACAATTTACTATCTTTTGTCGAACATACTAAACGTTTTTACCAATGTAATTAAAAATTCAAAGTTGTTTGATTAACTTATTTATCTCAACCAAATAAGTTGCTAAGTAGATATAAACACAACAAGAAGTTCCCAACAGTAAACACAATAAGCCATACGCAATGATTAGTGTTCCTAGGGTGGGAAGCTTCAAGCAGAACCATGAACGGAGAAGCCTTTTTCTTTCCAACATGCCTTACAATTTAGAGAGCCTTCAGTTATGAAGTACAAAAATGACTGATTGTTGGAAGAGTTCTAGCCTTGAATCTGTAATGAGGAAGAGCAAGATGAACTTTCTGATGATGAGCCTTTAGACATTAATGAACTGTTGGCAGATGTAGTGTAGCTTCATTATTAAAAGCAACATATTATTGTACATTTTTCTTGGGAAATTGGTTTGGTATTGTTTTCTTGATTCTTTTGTCTACTTTTTTAGGTTTTTTCAGACGGGGACCTAATTTTTGTTTCCTCTTTTCTTTGATAAACATAATATAAATATTTATCTGTTCTTACTTCTAGTTATTACTATGTGCGTGAACCATTTTAGTAGATTAGTGTTCTTAAAACAAGCTGCAAAACGATTGATGCAAGTCACCTAGGCGAATTTGGAAACTTGAAGAATGATGCACGCCAAGGCGACCATGAGGACGCAATGGTGTCAAGAGTGAGAATGTTATTGACGATTCAGCCATGCCAATAGCTCACTTTCAAAAGCTCACTTTCCGAGGCATGACCAAAATCCGTTCTCACAAGAAGTTTGAAAAGAGATGGAGAACAAGCTTGAAGAAGAACGTAAAATGACGCTTAAGCATATGCACACATTGGAGGAGTCAAGCTTGGGCTGAAATCAACTTTTGGATTGATTATTTAATTAATCAAATAAATTAATTTGGACGTTTGGTCAATTTATAAATTCATGCAGCCATGTCTAGCTAAGGGGACTATTTAGTTAATTCGGTGCACATGCAGCCCATTAAAATTGTGGGTAAAGTGGGCTAGATCATTGTTTGCAATTAATTATTTTAGTCATCTTTTAGTTAGTGGCTAAGTCGGCTGAATGTTTCGACAAAAAAAAAAAAGTCGGGTGAATGCGTCATGGATCATTATGATATTTTCCATTATTGATTGGATGGATTTGAAAACTCCCTTTACTTTTCCTATAATCCCGTGCATACATAGTTATGTCAACAAATTTAAATTAGCTAGCTAGTAGATAAGTCCAATTAGGAATAGGGTCCGTAGTTTTGCCTTCTTGGTAATATTACTATTTTTATTGTTTTAAGTTTTACAAAGTCCAAGGATTTCCATAACATATTGCTCAGTTGAAGAATTCAACGTGTACTGAGAAAGTAAATTTGGATGACTGGACATATTCTTTGATTCTAACTTATATGACTAAATGACTCAATTATTGAAGGACATTACAGAGTGGTAGCATGACCACAAACTTGACACGACATAAAACAAAGTAGTGGGGGACAACAGATTCCCATTTTATTTATGATACAGACTTTGATACTGACTCGGGAGCACCATTATTTTTGAATGGGCTCATGACTAGGACTGAGGTTGGCGTCTTCAGGGTCCATCATTGAATCATCACTATAAACCTTTTGTGAATCACGAGCGTCTTGCGCATCACGATGACGCCAATAATTTGCTTCTGCTTCATCAGAGTCCTAAGTGGCATCCATTTGAGACGTTGCTTGAGAGTATGGATTTTGCGAATCTTGAAATAATGTCTGTGGGACCGATGATGGAGTGGGAGACAGTGGTACCATGGCCACGGAGGAAATCTGGCTGGCAGCTTCATAATTGAACCTATTGAGAAGACACAGACTATTCCAAGCTCTTTGAAGGAAGCTTTTTGATGGGGTAGAGCATGAGTGTGGTGGTGGTGCATGGTAAAACTCAGAAAGGGACCTTGGAGGTGGAGATGCAAGATAAGATTCCCATGGTCTAATAACTGGATAAGGTCGTGGAGGGGTTCCACGGTAGGGTCGGTGTGCAGAAAATGTCATGTAAAGCAGTGGTCTACGTTCAGGGGGCTGTATGTCAAGGGCTGTTTTGATCCAAGTAGGCCACTGACTTAAAGGAGCCATCCACTGGAGAAAGTCCACTGATTAGAGGAGCTATTTTCTGCGTCCATGAGAAATTCAAACATGTCGAGTGCCTTAATCCTGAAAATGCCATAATAAAGTGTGAACAGGCACCCGTTGTACCAAAGCTCATCTTCAGAGAAAACATAGCAATGGATAAGGCTTACTCTCCTGAATGGGTGATCTGAAAAATAATGGGACTGTGTGGACTGAGAGAGGCTAAAACCTTGATCTTGAAGGAAAATGGTGAGATAATTGAAGATGGAATTCTTTACAAACTCACGGATTGAGTAAAGATCAGATTTAGGGTGAAGGGTTTCTGAAAAATTAGGGTTATAGGTTGCCATGTCTGTCCATGCTGCTGGTTGCGCAGGAACTCTCTAGTATGGCTCTGATGAGGAAGCCATAAAGATAACTGGAATGATGTTAAATTTGGAACTCAAATAGATTGTCTTGGGTGGTCTGGAAAGCATATCTGGAATGAGATTGGCATCCCCTTTTATATGCTTGACTTGGAAATCATACTTATCAAACCACTGTTTCCAACGAAGGAGTTGTTTGTCCGGTACCCTTTTGTTCTTGAAATCCAACAGCTTTGGGAAAGATGAGTTGTCCATTTCCACGATGAAGTGATGGTTGACAAGATGGAACTCAAACTTTTTAATGCCATATTTGACCGCCAACAGTTTCTTATGAGTGGTGTGATAATGGAGTTCTGCGTCAGAAAATTTTCCACTGCCATGGCCACAATAATGCCTCTTCTTATCTGTTGTTTCTTCAATCAGTACTGCTCCCTAATATTCATCACTTGCGTCTATCTGAAGGATTCGTGTGCCATTGGTAGGGATCCTGTGATGCGGACATGGATGCGGGCACTCAGGGAGCTGGCGAGTTGGTGATTCCTACGGGTCCAATGACACGGGCTCGGTCCAAGACGATCAAAGATCAGCTGCAACAACAAGTTCAAGCACCTTTGAATATTGAGTTGTTGGAAGATCGAGTGATCAAGCTTGGACAGGAGCTGAAGTTGAAGCCCATCATCCTACTGTCACTTATCTGGGCTTAGTCGACATTGATCAGATGTCGTCATTTTCCCATTTACTTTCATTATGTTCTAGTAGCCGATTTTATTTAATTGGAACAATTAAATCGGCATGCTTTTTTTATTATTATTATGTTGGGTCAAGTCCAATATTAATTAGTTGATTAATGTGGGCTTTAGTTTATTTAGTTATTTGGGTTTATAACTATAAGGTTTTAATTAGTGTCCAATTTATGTGGGCTCAATTAAATCCTGGTCCAATTAGGGTTTACTGTAGACGCGGGTTACTGTAGCTAGGGTTTACTGTAGACGCCGGTTACTGTAGCTAGGGTTTACTGTAGCCGACTTAGGAGTTCTATAAATAGGGGTCTTATGTTATTGTTTTACTCAGAATATTGAAGACAATAAAAGTTCAGAAACTTTGATATTCTCACTACAAGAGTGGATTCTCTTGCTTGTTTTATTTTAGGGATTTGCTAACAATTGCAGGTAATAATATTTGCTATTGTGTTCATATTCCTTTGTGCTTAGTTCTTTGTTGTCTAGCATCGAGAGATTAGGAGGTGGAGGGGCTTCTGCGTCCATCTGTTGCCTAGCACGAATTGCTGGAAGGTGAAGATCGACAGTGCATAAAGAGTGCACGATTGGTTGAGATTTGAGGTCGGGACAATCATAGATACGGAGGTGCTTCTAGGACCGGCTAGGTGTGTTGCCGTATCAATTTTGGTAGCGGAGCTCAGGTTATCAAATCAATCAACTATCCTTTTTATATTTTGTGATTCTTGTTTTAAATCTGCCGAATTATTAGTCTATAAAAAAAAAAAAGTGTGTTCATCGTACTGTTCATCGTACTGTTCACTGTTTCGGCAGCAAATTAAAAAAAAAAAAAATCGATTGGATTGGAATTTTGATAACCAAAAAGTGTTTTGCAGCAATTTGGGTAAAAGTTTCTGCCCGAATTGAAATTTTTAGGTTTTCGTTCAGCTTGTTGTGTTGATAGCTTTTCTTGCATTGAGTGATATTGTTTCATATTGCTCCATTATCCAAAAATCATACACATACAAATTGTTATTCTTGTGTGTGTTTTCTGTTCTTGAAATTGAAATCACTTTGCCTCTAGTATTTGCGCATCTTGTTCTTCTTTGTTAGGAAGTTTGTTTGATTCTGTTGAATTCGTGGTAAGTGTTATTATCTGTGATTTTTGTGTTCAAATCCTAACCAATAAAACCTAGCAAGAGACAAGTGAGGGAGTGAAACACGAGAGAAAGTGAGGTTAATTTCAGGGCCATGTCGCAGTCACCAAACAGCCACAACTCGGAGGGTAGCAAGCAAGACGGACAAGGAGATTCCTTACAATGGAGAGCCTTGCGGGATTCGTTGTTCCGTCTCGACAACAAGGTGAAAGATTCTGATGCAGAGAATGCCGAGTTTAGGCGCCAACATGCCAATGACATGGCCGAGATAAGGCGCATGCTTGCAGGACTGTCCGTCGAGAGGCAGCAGCAGCAGCAGCAGCCGCAGCAACAGCAGCAGCAGCAAAACCCGCAAAGAGTAGAGGGACCGCAGCAAGGGGGTGAGATACCTGAACCCCGGGCACAAGCTGAACCTCGAAGGCTTCTGGAAGGCGAGTTTGAGAATGAAGAATGGGAAGAGGAAGATTGGCAGCCACGTTATCAAGGATATGGCCGAGGTGGCAGAATGCCGAGAGGAAGAGGAGGATACCAGCAGCGACATTATGGGAGAAACAATGATTGGGAGCCATACAATAATGTCGATGCCAACATGAACAACATCAAGATTAAGATACCTTCTTTTCAAGGAAGAGGAGATGCTGATGCCTACATTGAATGGGAGCAGCGAGTGGATATGATTTTTATTTGCTATCAATTTTCCGAGGAGAAGAAAATTAATTTAGCCACTCTTGAATTTACTGATTATGCTCTTAAGTGGTGGAATAAATTTTTGTTGGACAGGCGTCGTGCAGGACAAGGGCCTCCCCAGACGTGGGCTGAATTAAAAGGCATCATGAGGAAGAGATATGTACCGAGCTATTACTACACCGAGTTGCACAAGAAGCTTCAAACATTGCGGCAAGGTACACGTAGTATTGACGAATACTACAAGGAGATGGAGGCACTGATGCTTCAAGCGAATGTAGAAGAGGATCCCCAAGCAACAATGGCGCGGTTTCTTGCTGGGATGAAGCCCGAGATAGCCAATGTTGTGGAGCTGCAACATAATTTAGACATTCTGGAACTTGTAGAGAATGCGGTTAAGGTGGAAAAACAGTTGCAAAACAGGAGTTACAGGGGTCCTTATGTCACTTCCAGTTCGTCCAATTGGAATTCCAGAAGGTACAGCCGAGAAGACAAACCGAGAGAGGAGAAGACTAGGTTGGCCGACTACAAAACCCTTCCAAAGGCGAGCCAAACGACCCCTTCTGCCTCTACAACTAAGCATCGGGATGTGAAGTGCTTCAAGTGTGCAGGAGTTGGGCACATTGCTTCTCAATGTCCGAATAAGAAGGTGATCTATGTTCGTGAAGGAGAACTTTATTCGGATGACGAAGAGCCTAATCCATATGCTGACATGCCCGAGCTAGAAGATGTGCCAACGGAAGACCGGTTTGTGCAAGAGGCGCCAGCAGCTGATCAATTACTTTTAGTGACCTAGCAAGCTCTTAGTGCACAGGTGAAAGAGGATGAGACCGAGCAGAGGGAGAACATCTTCCATACCAGGTGCCATGTCGAAGGCAAGGCTTGTAGTGTGATCATCGATAGTGGAAGTTGTGCGAATGTAGCCAGCACCTTGATGGTGGAGAAATTGGGATTGACAGTCTCGAAGCATCCCAACCCATATAAGCTACAGTGGTTGAATGATATGGGTGAGATCAAGGTGACAAAACAGGTTATTGTTACCATGTCGATTGGGAATTATGTTGATAAGATATTATGTGATGTTATTCCTATGCATGCTTGTCACATTTTACTTGGTAGGTCGTGGCAATATGACAGGCGTGTATGGCATGATGGATTCAAGAATCGATACTCCTTCTCCATGGGTGAGCAGAAATTTGTTTTAGCTCCATTGTCTCCACAACAAGTGTTCTATGATCAGCAGCATTTGGAGAAAAGTGCCGAGGCAATGAGGCGAGAAAAGGCAGCCAAGCTGCGACAAAATGGTGAGAATGAGGGGATAGCCGAGGGCTATGCAAAAGGAGAGGGTGTGCAAAAGGTTGAGAACCTTGGAAAAGGAGAGTTGAAACCGGAGAAAAAACAATTGAGTGAAGTCGGCAAAGAGGGAGAGAAAAGGAGAGCCAATGCCGACTTGGAGAGAAAACAAGAGGGAAAGAAGAAACAGAATTTTTATGCAAATGTGAGGGATTTTAGAGTAGCTTGTGCGGGAAGAAAGGATATCTTGGTGCTCTTATACAAAGGTGCTTATTTTTCTGACACTGACCTTAATCCCAATATTCCTAGTTCTGTTGCTTCAGTTTTGCAGGATTTTCGGGATGTGTTTCCAGAGGAACTACCAAAGGAATTGCCGCCTATTCGGGGCATAGAACACCAAATTGACTTTGTTCCTAGAGCACAAATTCCAAATCGGCCAGCCTATAGGGCCAACCCCAAGTTGTTGTTTTCAACGACGTGTCATCCTCCAACGGATGGACAGACTGAAGTGGTAAACCAAAGTTTGGGATCTTTGTTATGTGCTGTTGTTGGTAGAAATTTGAAAACATGGGGAGAATGTTTGCCTTTAGTTGAGTTTTCATACAATAGGAGTGTACATTCGTCCACAGGGTATTCACCATTTGAAATTATTTATGGTTATAACCCACTTACACCTTTAGATTTGCTGCCTTTACCTGTTAATGAGCTTGTGAGTGCAGATGGGCAGCAACGGGCAGAATTAGTGCGGTCAATTCATGCGAAAGCTCGGCAGCACATCGAGACAAAGAACAAGCAGTATGCACAACGAGCTAATCAGGGGCGCAAACGTGTGAGGTTTGAGCCTGCTGATTGGGTTTGGGTGCACCTTCGGAAGGAGAGGTTTCCTAAACAAAGGAAATCTAAGCTGGACCCGCGTGGCGATGGTCCTTTTCAAGTTCTTGAACGCATTGGTGACAATGCTTACAAGATTGATCTGCCAGGTGAGTATGGTGTTAGTGCCACATTCAATGTTTCTGATCTTTCTTCCTTTGACACTGCAGGTACAGATTCGAGGGCGAATCCTTTTCAGCAGGGGGGGAATGATGCGGACATGGATGCGGGCACTCAGGGAGCTGGCGAGTTGGTGATTCCTACGGGTCCAATGACACGGGCTCGGTCCAAGACGATCAAAGATCAGCTGCAACAACAAGTTCAAGCACTTTTGAATATTGAGTTGTTGGAAGATCGAGTGATCAAGCTTGGAGAGGAGCTGAAGTTGAAGCCCATCATCCTACTGTCACTTATCTGGGCTTAGTCGACATTGATCAGATGTCGTCATTTTCCATTTACTTTCATTATGTTCTAGTAGCCGATTTTATTTAATTGGAACAATTAAATCGGCATGCTTTTTTTTATTATTATTATGTTGGGTCAAGTCCAATATTAATTAGTTGATTAATGTGGGCTTTAGTTTATTTAGTTATTTGGGTTTATAACTATAAGGTTTTAATTAGTGTCCAATTTATGTGGGCTCAATTAAATCCTGGTCCAATTAGGGTTTACTGTAGACGCGGGTTACTGTAGCTAGGGTTTACTGTAGACGCCGGTTACTGTAGCTAGGGTTTACTGTAGCCGACTTAGGAGTTCTATAAATAGGGGTCTTATGTTATTGTTTTACTCAGAATATTGAAGACAATAAAAGTTCAGAAACTTTGATATTCTCACTACAAGAGTGGATTCTCTTGCTTGTTTTATTTTAGGGATTTGCTAACAATTGCAGGTAATAATATTTGCTATTGTGTTCATATTCCTTTGTGCTTAGTTCTTTGTTGTCTAGCATCGAGAGATTAGGAGGTGGAGGGGCTTCTGCGTCCATCTGTTGCCTAGCACGAATTGCTGGATGGTGAAGAACGACAGTGCATAAAGAGTACACGATTGGTTGAGATTTGAGGTCGGGACAATCATAGATACGGAGGTGCTTCTAGGACCGGCTAGGTGTGTTGCCATATCATCCTGGGTGGAGGTGGATTCTGAGTGATTTGATTTAAGACCTTGAAAGCTTCTGTCTGTTCCTTTTCCCAGGGTGGGGCCTTTTTCTTCAATAATTTAGACAGCTGGCTGGTGAACTGTGAAACCATTGGGAAAAAGTCACAGATGTAATTGACAATTCCCAAGAATTGCTGAATTTGCTTTGGTGTCAGATCTTCATCTGGAAAATTCAATAATTCTTTAGCAATGTGGGGACCTGGTTGATAGGAACCATTCTTGAAATGCATTCCCAAAAAATCAACTTCTGTAACACCGATGTAACTCTTCTTTTAAGATAACATAATACCATATGAATGGACTATGTTATAGAACTATTGTAACAGCTCTAGGTGGTCTGCTTCTGTGGATGAGAAAAGTAAGATGTCATCGATGTAAATCAAGGTATGGTGCAGGATGGGTTGAAAACTTCGGACCATCGCCTTCTGGAACAAGGAAGGGGCCACTTTTAAGCCAAAAGGCATAACCTTCCACTGGTACTGGGCATCCGGTATATAGAAAGCAGTTTTGTGACGATCTCTAGGATCAATACCAAGTTGCCAAAATCCAGCTTTCAAATCAAACTTCGAAAAGATGCGTGCATCTTTTAAGTGAAGAAACATGGAATTGATCTTTGGAAGAGGAAACTTATCATCTCTCAGGAAATGATTAAGAGGCTTATAATTAATTACTAACCTCTTTTTGCCCCGAATTTTTTCTGTACGTTTCTCCACATAGAATGCTTGACATGCCCACTCTGATTTGGTGGGTTCAAAGTGTCCTTGTTGTAACAGTTGTGAACATTCTTCTCTGGCTAGAAGTAAGTCTGAGGGTGTCATACCCGGATGAGATGCCTTTGTTGGATTGATATCTTCATTCAATTTGAAAGGCAATATAATGAAGAATTCCTCATTCTTCCATAGGGGAGATGGATGTGTGAACTGAGCATGACTGTCTGTATGGGACTGTAATAACTTGGCCTTGATCGCCTCATATTGAACTGGACTCTCCTGAAGGGAGAAGATCTTTTTGACATTTGTGTAAGGAGCAAAGAATCGTTTAAACTTCAACCCTTGTGAAAGGATTTGAAGTTTTTCTGCTTGCTGAATGATATCAAAACCTATGAGTAGGTCTCGATCAGGAAGACTTGTTTGTCCATATAACGCATCCAGGGAAGAATTGGATTCCTAAACATTGTTTAGTTTAGTAATCATGGTGGTCCGGAATAATTCTCCATTCGCCGCCTGAAAATACTCCTTGTGTGGCTCCCATGCCTCAGAGGGCAAGATCTTGGGATTGAGAAAACTCGTATGAGCCCCAGTGTCAATGAAACCAATAAGAGGAATTGAATAGTCATACTCAGATGGGAGAATTTGTATCTTAGCAGATGGAGACTTTGTGTTGGACAAAATCGTTTCTTGGACCTGCTTTTGAGCTTGAAATACTGGTAGGTGTCGATCATCTTCTTCTTTAAAGGAGGCTCATGAGGATGTTTCAAAATCTTGTTTAAGAAAGAAGATAGTGTCTTCCTCAGGTTCTTCTGTTTCAAAAAATAAGCTCTCCACATCTGCCGAGTCATGATCAACCTAAGTGCTCTGTTGGATTTGTTGAACCAATTTAGCTGATTTGGCTGGCTGATTTAGGCAATTTTTTGCAAAATGGCCCTTTTTCTTACAAATAAAGCATCTGTCACCTTTGTTGCCGCATCATCCCTTTTGCTTGAAATATTTGAATTTGGAAAATCGGGATGTAAACTTCTTCTTGGATCTTCTTGGAGAAGGCTTTTGATAGTGATCAATATGATTGGATTTTCGAGAACAAGAACAATTCTTATCTTTGCATTTTATCTTCAGATAAGAGTTCTTGCACACACTTTTCAGATCCTGAGAGCATTTAGAAAGGTCTCGGAACTTCTTTTGGGTATCAAAAAGTGTCTGTCGAGCTGCAAGGATCATTTGGTATAGTTTTCCAAGAGATATATTAGACATACTCCGATTGCAAGATTCAATTGCACTGAGAACATTGCTCTGCAAACTTTCTAGGAAGGAAGCCAAATAAACTTCTCGATGAGCATCCGTAGCACCCAGTGTATAATAGAGCTTACTCATGGCAGGGTGATGTCGTTGGAGATCAGAAAGTTATAAAGAACAACACTTTCTTTGATGAAATTCAGTCAATTTGTGTCTATTTTCATCTAGAGGAGAACCAATAAATTCATCATGCAATATATTTAGAATCTCAAAAGTTGTCTGAACCTGACACAATTGCTGAAGAATTGCTGGGGTAGTTTTTTGAAGCCATTCCTTGAGGGTTCCTGTGGAACGAGCAATGAATTCTTTATGAATCCAATATGGTGGATTTTCCTGTAATTCTTCTTTGTCCATCCAGGTTTGAAATTCTTGCAGTCGTTCTTTCCATCGATGTTGAGGAACATCATCAAGGCTAAACCATGGTCAATTTCCTGTGGAAAAACCATCAGGCTTTTTGGAAGGGGGAATAAGTGGAGGTGGTTGATTTGGTTGGTTTTTTGCTTGTGATGATGTAGCTTGTGGAGTAGCTGTGCTATCCACTCCTTCTTGTTCAGGGGGAAACTCTGTAGTGTATGTGGGTCTTGGTTGGTGCATCAAAATATTGGAGATATCAGCATAAGCTGAATCAAAATCCGAATTTTCTGAAAGTGTTTTCGAAGGACTATCATCTGATGTATCATTAGAAATAGATGGGGTATAAAAAGGTCATTTAATCATCAAGGATGGAGAATGATCTCTTGCTGGCTCTTTTCCTTCTCGATGATGGGGTCGATCTGGTGGAGGACTTTGGCTACGCCGATATTGGCGACGGGGAAGTCTTGTTTCGTGTGGAAACATTTGAGACAATGATTTAAAAGGATTTTCTTCTGGACTTGTTTTGGTGGGAAAAGGTTTAGAATGAACTGGAAACATTGGCTGAGGAGCTGGTTACTTTGTACTTGCTAGAACTTTTCTGGCATCATGGAGCTCTTGTTCAAGACGAAGAACCTCCGATTTCTTTTGCTTGACCAAAGGGTTATAAAGACTTCTTTTCCCCTATATTGTATAACATAATTCCTGCTGAACTATGTTGAGCTTCTGAGTGAGATCATGCTTCATTTTCTTCATTTGGCCTGCAACGGAATCACATTTCTGAGTTGTATGTCCTTGTTGTGATAGGACCTGGTTCATTTTTGAATCAAGATTTTGGACAAGATGGTTTTGAGCCGTCATGTTATGCATTTTGCCAATTCAGGACTTCTTCAGCATGGGTGACTGGAGAAAGCTGACCATCTGGCCTTACTTGTTGAGGCGTAACAAAAGGTGCATATGACCTTTTGGTTGATGTATCAACTCGAGACTTCAAAGCAGGAAAATCAGCTGATTTAAACATCATGCATGGAACTTGTTATGGAGATGGTGTCACGGAAGGAATTGGTACTTCAGAGGAACAAGAAGGAGGTAAAAGTCCTTCTTCTTCAAGAATTTCCATTGCTCTTGAATAGAAATCAAGAGGAGGCGCTTCTGCAATGGCCTTGGGAAGTATCCATGGACGAGATGCTCCAGGAGGAGGTCGAGGGACTTTTGATATGGCTTGCATCGAGAGTGACGAGTTCGGGACTTCCTTTTGGAAGGAAGAATATAATCTTCATCTGAATCATAAAAATGATCTTGGCAGTCACAATCTGCTTCACACTGAGTATGATCATCGCCCCATATAAAATGACCATTGATATGGGACACATAAACAGCAGATCCCTCCGATTTGAAGTGAGAAACTGGGATCCTCATTTCTGCCTTTGCTGAAGCTGGTCGGATCATACTGCAATGAAAAACTTCACTAGAGGAGGAAGTTCCCAGTTTGGTGAAGATGGTGCGGACAGTGCCATCTGGCTGTCTGATGAAGCTGGAGTTGGTAGTTTGATCTGGTTGAGTGTGCTGGCGAAGATTTTCATAATTTGTTACCCAATCCAAAGGGATTAGTTTAACCAACTGATCTTTGGGAATCTGCCAAGGAGGTTGAACAATAGTGGGTGTTGAACCCATATCAGAATAGATGAAGACTAGATCAGAAGAAACTCCTTGAGAAGGTAGATTAACAGCATGGTCTTGAAGTCTATACACCATTTGATGGTGTAAAGTGGCTGTGATAGCATTAGCAACTTGTTCTGCTATAATAATTTGTACTTGAATTTTTAAGGCCGTGCTAAGATGCAGATCATCAAGCGAAATATTGAAATTAGGGAAGAAGGTGAGAACCACACTTCCGGCATTCAATGTTGTCAAGATAGTACCAATAACAACATTTTTGTATTTGACATATCTGGAATCAAGCAAGGATAGTCTGGCTGTGACTGGTAAACCTTTTCTTCCATGCTATGAAAGAACTAGGCGTATAGCACCGACATGGAGATGAGAGTAATGTTTTGTCTTCCATTGGGATATGAACTCCTGTGGGATTTCAAGAGTAACATATTGCTCAGCAGTTGAAGAATTCAACGTGCACTGAGAAAGTTTGGATGACTGGACATATTCTTTGATTGCTGGTCTTCTGGTGGAAATCAAAGTTTTAATGGACCGAGAAAGTGATCCTTTTTTAAGATGGTGTATAGATTAATCAGAGGGAGGAGTGAATCCTCAACTCTAGCTTCTTCTGGGATATGGGTAATCTCTACTAAATGGTCTATTTTATTTGTAAAGGATGTACGTGCAGTATCAAGAATGGTGATGGAAGAGGTTATGGTGTTTAATGGTGGAGTAGTTGCTATGATTGGAAGGTTTAATTTTCTACTAACTCACAGCGTTGGGCTATGAAACTGTTTAATGATAATCTTGGTGTGGGTACTCTCCCCATAAGAGCCGGGTGGCTCCACGACCACAGAGAGACGAGAGCCCTTAGCTTAACCCTTTACTTAGGCGAGATGAAGGATCCACACTTAAGATGGCAATCAAATCTCAAGCCCCTTTGTAATTAGTTAGTCTAAAGGTTCGTTCTTGCAGGATCAAAGAAAATCATAAAGCAGTCTCACAACCATAAGCTACGGGTGTTCGAAAACGATGAGATAATGTTTAGAAACTCACAGTTTATTATGCAATACTGAGGATTGAATCAGAACATTTCCTCCGATCCATACAACTTGAAAACCCTAAAATTTATAGTTCGGGGTCTCATCCAACTTACATGACTAAAGGACTCAATTATTAAAGGACATAAAGCAAAGTAGTGGGGTACAACAGATCCCCACTATATTTATGATACAGACTCTGATACTGACTCGAGAGCACCATTATTTATGAATGGGCTCATGACTAGGACTGAGGTTGACGTCTTCAGGGTCCATCATTGAATCATCACTATCAACCTTTTGTGAATCACGGGCATCTTGTGCATTACGATGACGCCAATAATTTGCTTCTGCTTCATCAGAGTCCCAAGTGGCATCCATTTGACTCGTTGCTTGAGAGTTTGGATTTTGCGAATCTTGAAATAATGTCTGTGGGACCGATGGTGGTGTGGGAGACAGTGGTACCATGGCAGTGGAGGAAATCTAATTTGGTGGGTTCAGTGAGACCTTCTTGTAATAGTTGTGAACATTCTTCTCTGGCTAGAAGTAAGTCTAAGGGTGTCATACCCGGATGAGATGCCTTTGTTGGATTGATATCTTCATTCAATTTGAAAGGCAATATAATGAGGAATTCCTCATTCTTCCATAGGGGAGATGGATGTGTGAACTGAGCATGACTATCTATATAGGACTGTAATAACTTGGCCTTGATCTCCTCATATTGAACTGGACTCTCTTGAAGGGAGAAGATCTTTTTGACATTTGTGTAAGGAGCAAAGAATCGTTTAAACTTCAACCCTTATGAAAGGATTTGAAGTTTTTCTGCCTGCTGAATGATATCAAAACCTATGAGTAGGTCTCAATCAGGAAGACTTGTGCCAAGAACCTTTGTCCATATAACGCATCCAGGGAAGAATTGGATTCTTAAACATTGTTTAGTAATCATGGTGGTCCGGAATAATTCTCCATTCGCCGCCTGAAAATACTCCTTATGTGGCTCCCATGCCTCAGAGGGCAAGATGTTGGGATTGAGAAAACTCTTATGAGCCCCAGTGTCGACGAAACCAATAAGAGGAATTGACTTGTCATACTTGGATGGGAGAATTTGTATCTTAACAGATGGAGACTTTGTGTTGGACAAAATCATTTTTTGGACCTGCTTTTGAGCTTGAAATACTGGTAGGTATCGATCATCTTCTTCAGAGGAGGAGGCTGATGAGGATGTTTCAGATTCTTGTTCAAGAACGAAGACAGTGTCTTCCTTAGGTTCTTCTGTTTCAGAGAATAAGCTCTGCACATCTGCCGAGTCAAGATCAACTTGAGTGCTCTGTTGGAATTGTTGAACCAATTTAGCTGATTTGGCTGGCTGATTTGGGCAATTTTTTACAAAATGGCCCTTTTTCTTACAGATAAAGCATCTGTCACCTTTGTTGCCGCGTCGTCCCTTTTTCTTGAAATATTTGAATTTGGAAAATCGGGATCTAAACTTCTTCTTGGATCTTCTTGGAGAAGGCTTTTGATAGTGATCAATATGATTGGATTTTTGAGAACAAGAACAATTCTTATCTTTGCATTTTATTTTCAGATAAGAGTTGTTGCACACACTTTTCAGATCCTGAGGGCGTTTAGAAAGGTCTCGGAATATCTTTTTCGTATCACAAAGTGTCTGTCGAACTGCGAGGATCATTTGGTATAGTTTTCCAAGAGATATATTAGACATACTCCGATTGCTGGATTCCATTGCACTAAGAACATTGCTCTGCAAACTATCTGGGAAGGAAGCCAAATAGACTTCTCGATGAGCATCCGTAGCACCTACTATATAATAGAGCTTACTCATGGCAGAGTGATGTCGTTGGAGATCAGAAAGTTGTAAAGAACAACACTTTCTTTGATGAAATTCAGTCAATTTGTGTCTGTTTTCAACTGAAGGAGAACCAATAAATTCATCATGCAATATATTCAGAAACTCAGAAGTTGTCTGAACCTGATACAATTGCTGAAGAATTGCTGGGGTAGTTTTTTGAAGCCATTCCTTGAGGGTTCCTGTGGAACGAGCAATGAATTCTTTTCGAATCCAATATGGTGGATTTTCTTGTAATTCTTCTTTGTCCATCCAGGCTTCAAATTCTTGCAGTCGTTCTCCCCATCGATGTTGAGGAACATCATCAAGGCTAAACCATGGTCCATTTCCTGTGGAAAAACCATCAGGCTTTTAGGGAGGGGGAATAAATGGAGGTGGATGATTTGGTTGGTTTTTGGGTTGTGATGATGTAGCTTGTGGAGTAGCTGTGCTATCCATTCCTTCTGGTTCATGGGGAAACTCTGTAGTGTATGTGGGTCTTGGTTGGTGCATCAGAATATTGGAGATATCAGTATAGGCTAAATCAAAATCCTAATTTTCTGAAAGTGTTTCCGAAGGACTATCGTCTGATGTATCATCAGAAATAGATGGGGTATAAAAAGGTCGTTTGATCATCAAGGATGGAGAATGATCTCTTGTTGGCTCTTTTCCTTTTCGATGATGGGGTCGATCTGGTGGAGGACTTTGGCTACGCCGATAATGGCGACGGGGAAGTCTTGTTTCGTGTGGAAACATTTGAGACAATGATTTGAAAGGATTTTCTTCTGGACTTGTTTCGGTGGAAAAAGGTTTAGAATGAACTGGAAATATTGGCTGAGGAGCTGGTGGCTGTGTACTTGCTAGAACTTTTCTGGCATCATGGATCTCTTGTTCAAGATGAAGAACCTCCGATTCCTTTTGCTTGACCAAAGGGTCATAAAGACTTCTTTTCTCCTTTATTGTATAACATAATTCCGGCTGAACTATGTTGAGCTTCTGAGTGAGAACATGCTCCATTTTCTTCATTTGGCCTACAAGGGAATCACATTTCTAAGTTGTAAGTCCATGCTGTGACAGAACCTGGTTCATTTTTGAATCAAGATTTTGGAAAAGATGGTTCTGAGCCGTCATGTTCTGCGTTTGCCAATTCAGGACTTCTTCAGCTTGGGTGAGTGGAGAAAGCTGACCATCTGGCCTTACTTGTTGAGCGTAACAAAAGGTGCTTATGACCTTTTGGTTGATGTATCAACTCGAGACTCCAAAGGAGGAAAATCAGCTGATTTAAACATCATGCATAGAACTGGTTGTGGAGATGGTGTCACGGATGGAATTGGTACTTCAGAGGAACAAGAAGGAGGTAAAAGTCCTTCTTCTTCAAGAATTTCCAATGCTCTTGAATAGAAATCAAGAGGAGGCACTTTTGCAATGGCCTTGGGAAGTATCCATGGACGAGATGCTCCAGGAGGAGGTCGAGGGGACTTTTGATATGGCTTGCACCGAGAGTGATGAGTTCGGGACTTCCTTTTGGATGGAAGAATATAATCTTCATCTGAATCATAAAAATGATCTTCGCAGTCACAATCTGCTTCATACTGAGTATGATCACCGCCCCATATATAATGACCATTGATATGGGACACATAAACAGCAGATCCCTCCGATTTGAAGTAAGAAACTGGGATCCTCTATTCTGCCTTTGCTGAAGTTGGTCAGATCATACTGCAATGAAAAACTTCACTAGAGGAGGAAGTTCCTGGTTTGGTAAAGATGGTGCGAACAGTGCCATCTGGCTGTCTGATGAAGCTGGAGTTGGTAGCTTAACTGGTTGAGTGTGCTGGCGAAGATTTTCACAATTGGTTACCCAATCCAAAGGGATTAGTTTGACTAACTGATCTTTGGGAATCTGCCGAGGAGGCTGAACAATAGTGGGTGTTGAACCCATATTAGTATAGATGAAGACTGGATCAGAAGAAACTCCTTGAGAAGGTAGATTAACAGCATGGTCTTGAAGTCTATACACCATTTGATGGTGTAAAGTGGCTGTGATAGCATTAGCAACTTGTTCTGCTCCAATAATTTGTACTTGAATATTTAAGGCCGTGCTAAGAAGCAGATCATCAAGGGAAATTTTGAAATTAAGGAAGAAGGTGAGAACCACACTTCCGGCGTTCAATGTTGTCAACATAGTACCAATAACAGCATCTTCGTATTTGACATATCTGGAATCAAGCAAGGATAGTCTGGCTGTGACTGGTAAACCTTTTCTTCCATGCTATGAAAGAACTAGGCGTATAGCACCGACATGGAGATGAGAGTAATGTTTTGTCTTCCATTGGGATACAAACTCCTGAGGGATTTCAAAAGTAACATATTGCTCAGCAGTTGAAGAATTCAACGTGCACTGAGAAAGTTTGGATGACTGGACATATTCTTTGACTGCTGGTCTTCTGGTGGAAATCAAAGTTTTAATGGAACGAGAAAGTGACCCTTTTTTGAAGATGGTGTATGGATTAACTAGAGGGAGGAGTGAATCCTCAACTCTAGCTTCTTCTGGGATATGGGTAATCTCTACTTGTAAGGGATGTATGTGCAATATTAGGAATGGTGATGGAAGAGGTTATGGTGTTTAATGGTGGAGTAGTTGCTATGATTGGAAGGTTTGATTTTCTACTAACTCACAGCGTTGGGCTATGAACCTGTTTAATGATATTCTTGGTATGGGTACTCTCGCCATAAGAGCCGGGTGGCTCCGCTACCACAGAGAGACGAGAGCCATTAGCCTAACCTTTTACTCAGGCGCGAAGAAGTTTCCATACTTAAGATGGCAATCAAATCTCAAGCCCCTTTTATAATTAGTTAGTCTAAAGGTTTGTTCTTGTAGGATCAATGAAAATCATAAAGTAGTCTCATAACCCTAAGCTATGAGAGTTCGAAAACCAAGAGAGAATGTTTAAAAACTCATAGTTTATTATGCAATACTGAGGATTGAATCAGAACATGTCCTCCGATCCATACAACTTGAAAACTCTTATATTTATAGTTGGGGGTCTCATCCAACTTACATGACAAAAGGACTCAATTATTAAAGGACATTACAGAGTGTTAGCATGACCACAAACTTGGCACGACATAAAGCAAAGTAGTGGGGGACAACAGATTCCCACTTTATTTATGATACAGACTCTGATACTGACTCGGGAGCACCATTATTTATGAATGGGCACATGGCTAAGACTGAGGTTGACGTCTTCAGGGTCCATTATTGAATCATCACTATAAACCTTTTGTGAATCACGGGCGTCTTGTGCATCACGATGACGCCAATAATTTGCTTTTGCTTCGTCAGAGTCCCAAGTGGCATCCATTTGACACTTTGCTTGAGAGTATGGATTTTGCAAGTCTTGAAATAATGTCTGTGGGACCGATGGTGGAGTGGGAGATAGTGGTACCATGGTCGTGGAGGAAATCTGGCTGGCAGCTTCATAATTGAACCCATTGAGAAGACACAGACTATTCCAATCTTCGAGGGAAGCTTTTGATAAGGTAGAGCATGAGTGTGGTGGTGGTGCATGGTAAAACTCAAAAAGGGACCTTGGAGGTGGAGATGCAAGATAAGATTCCCATAGTCTAATAACTGGATAAGGTTGTGGAGGGGTTCCACGATAGGATCGGTGTGCAGAAAATGTCATGTAAAGCAGTGGTCTACGTTCAGGGGGCTGTATGTCAAGAGCTGTTTTGATCCAAGTACGCCACTAAAGCAGCCATCCACTGGAGAAAAGTCCACTGATTGGAGGAGCTATTTTCTGCGTCCATGAGAAATTCAAACATGTCGAGTGCCTTAATCCTATTAATGCCATAATAAAGTGTGAACAGGCACCAATTGTACCAAAGCTCATCTTCAGAGAAATCATAGCAATGGATAAGGCTTATTCTCCTGAATGGGTGATCTGGAAAATAATGAGACTGTATGGACTGAGAGAGGCTAACACCTTGATCTTGAAGGAAAATGGTGAGATAATTGAAGATGGAATTCTTTGCAAACTCACGAATTGAGTAAAGATCAGATTTAGGGTAAAGGGTTTCTGGAAAATTAGGGTTATTGGTTGCCATGTCTGTCCATGTTGCTGGTTGTGCAAGAACTCTCCAGTATGGCTCTGATGGGGAAGCCATAAAGATAACTGGAATGATGTTAAATTTGGAAATCAAATGGATTGTCTTGGGTGGTCTGGAAAGCTTATCTGGAATGAGATTGGCATCCCCTTTTATATACTTGACATGCAAATCATACTTATCAAACCACTATTTCCAACGGAGGAGTTGTTTTTCTGGTACCCTTTTGTTCTTAAAATCCAACAGCTTTGGGAAAGATGAGTTGTCCATTTCCACGATGAAGTGATGGTTGACAAGATGGAACTCAAACTTTTTAATGCCATATTTGACCGCCAACAGTTCCTTATGAGTGGTGTGATAATGGAGTTCTGCGTCAAAAAATTTTCCACTGCCATGGCCACAATAATGCCTCTTCTTATCTGTTGTTTCTTCAATCAGTACTACTCTCTAATATTCATCACTTGCGTCAGTCTGAAGGATTCGTGTGCCATTGGTAGGAATCCTGAGTGGAGGTGGATTCTGAGTGATTTGCTTTAAGACCTTGACAGCTTTTGTCTGTTCCTTTCCCCAAGATGGGGCCTTTTTCTTCAATAATTTAGACAACTGGCTGGTGTAATGTGAAACCTTTGGGATAAAGTCAAGGATGTAATTGACAATTCCCAAGAATTGCTGAATTTGCTTTGGTGTCAGATCTTCATCTGGAAAATTTAATAATTCTTGAGCAATGTGGGGACCTGGTTGATAGGAACCATTCTTGAAATGCATTCCCAAAAAATCAACTTCTGTAACACCGATGTAACTCTTCTTTTAAGATAACATAATACCATATGAATGGACTATGTTATAGAACTGTTGTAACAGCTCTAGGTGGTCTGCTTCTGTGGATGAGAAAAGTAAGATGACATCGATGTAAATCAAGGTATGGTGCAGGATGGGTTGGAAAGTTCGGACCATCGCCTTCTGGAACAAGGAAGGGGCCACTTTTAAGCCAAAAGGCATAACCTTCCACTGGTACTGAGCATCTGGTATACATAAAGCAGTTCTGTGACGATCTTTAGGATCAATACCAAGTTGCCAAAATCCAGCTTTCTAATCAAACTTCGAAAAGATGCGTGCATCTTTTAAGTGAAGAAACATGGAATTAATCTTTGGAAGAGGAAACTTATCTTCTCTCAAGAATTGATTAAGAGGCTTGTAATCAATTACTAACCTCTTTTTGCCCCGAATTTTTTCAGTACATTTCTCCACATAGAATGCTTGACATGCCCATTCTGATTTAGTAGGTTTAATGAGACCTTGTTGTAACAGTTGTGAACATTCAACGTGAACATTCTTCTCTGGCTAGAAGTAAGTCTGTGGTTCCTATGAAACGAGCAATGAATTCTTTATGAATCCAATATGGTGGATTTTCTTGTAATTCTTCTTCTCATTCGGGTATGACACCCTCAGACTTACTTCTAGCCAGAGAAGAATGTTCATGATTTTCTTTGATCCTGCAAGAACGAACCTTTAGACTAACTAATTACAAAAGGGGCTTGAGATTGGTGTATGGATTAACCAGAGGGAGGAGTGAATCCTCTGAATATATTGCATGATGAATTTATTGGTTCTCGATTCCTTTTGCTTGACCAAAGGGTCATAAAGACTTCTTTTCTCCTTTATTGTATAACATAATTCCTGCAATTCGAAATGCCTCGACTTTTTTAGAACAGGTCCGAGTCAAATAGCAATGATTCGAAGCACTTCTTTTTACATTATTTCGGAGACCCAAGGACTAAATCGTATGCATATGGAAAATACAGGATTTCCAATCCTAGCAGGAAAAGGAGGGAAACTGATACTCAATTTCGAAAGAGTAAACAGAATTCCATACTCGATCTCATAGATACATATCGAATTCTGCGGAAACCGTATTCGATGAAAGTTGTATGTACGACTTGGGGGGGGGGGAGGGTTTAGGCTAGTATAAATAAGACCCTTGGAGTTCATATTTTAGACATATGATGAATATTGTTTATTGATAGCTATTTTGCTAATAAAGTTGGAGGTTCTCCTAAACCTTATTTTGCAACTTAGAAGGATTTCTCTCTTGTTTATTTTAGGGATTGTGTTTACTTATCAAGTAATTGAATTGCTTGTGGCGTTTACAAGATTCCTTGTGTTTATTATCCTATTGTTGCTTAACACCTTTGTTGTGTTTTGAGGTGATAGAGGTAATCACTAAAGCTTTTGGTTGAATTGATTTGTGTTTTGAGGTGATAGAGGTAATCACTAAAGCTTTTGGTTGAATTGATTTGTGTTTTGAGGTGATAGAGGTAATCACTAAAGCTTTTGGTTGAATTGATTTTTTATCTTGGTGACTCGATTAAATCTGAGGTGCTATCTAACTTTGTTCTGGTAGTGTTGCCGTATCAACGATCCTACAGTATAGGAATTATATTTTATGTAGGTTAATTTACCAAATGGTATAAACTTTACAATTCTGGTATTGCCATATGTTTCTAATTCACGGTTGATTATTTACATATTAAATTATTGTCTTTTTCGATTATATTAGTTTCTGGCTTTCAAATATAGGCGGATTTTGCATCTTTAATTTAGGCAATCAACTTAGGTAGATCACATATAGTTATACATCATGGATAAATTCTTTGTATTGAACTTTATACGATCACTATATATTTTTCACCTCGAATTTTATAAACCGTTATGGCCATCAAACATGAATGTCATGGAATGGAAATAGTTTGAACGTCCATGTAAACTCTCTAAGTATGGAATTTTAATGGCCACTTTCATTAAATAAGTTAAAAGTGAGGAATAATAGACCGAAAGAGGTTTCTCATTTTTGAATACCCTATAGCTATTTTAATCCAATATCTCCTGAAATACAATATTTTTCATGACACCTGTTTCAGGACATTCATTTTCATCTACCAATATCCGTAAGCCCTCCCTGCTTGTAACTCGAGATATTGCAACATATAATAATTGCCCATGCGTGAATACTTGTCTGGCTAGGTATAAACCAACATTTTGTAACGATTGTCCTTAACTCTTGTTAATTGTCATTACATAGCATATAGCAACTGGGAACTGTCGTCTCTTCAACTTGGTTGGTCATTTTGCGTCTGTCATTGATGCAAGCAAGGAAGCACCAAGTGGAACTCATGATGGAGATGACGCCATTAGCTTGCCTCAAGGACCAATTACAAGGGCTCGTTCAAAGATGGTCAAGAATCACATGTTACATTATGTACAAGCTTGGATTAATCACGATCTTCAAGAAGATAAGTTAATCAAGCTTGGAGAGGAGTTCAAGATGAAGCCGACATGTGTTCTAGCATTAGAGGAGTCAAGCTTGGCTGATATTACCATTATTAATTATTTAATTAGTTAATTAAGTGAGTAAACCATGCAGCCCAATTAATTCCATTAGTTCCATTAGTTTCATTAGTCTTTCATTTGGTCGGCAAAAGTAATGTTCAACCGACAAACATAATTATTCTAATAGCTTGGGGTTGCGTCATTATGCATGTGGAGTTGACGTCTTAAGCATGTGTATGGGCTGTTATAAATTTTGTCATGGGCTTTTACTATTTGATGGGCTTATGCTGGGTGTGAGTCATGTGCGTCAAAGTCACTAGTTTTTAAAACTAGTACTAGTCCAAATAGGTTTTGGGGTATGTTATTTAGCCGACCTAGGGGAGGTCTTTTTTGGGTAGGTTTTGCCGACTTGGTAAATAAGGTCTTTTGCTGTCTAATAAAAACACATTATTCTTGCTATTTGATAAAAAAAGTTTGAAGTTTTCTTACCTTGATTATTTACAAGTTAGAATTGATTTTTTCTTATTTATTTGAGGGATTGTGTTTACTTATCAAGTGATTGATTTGCTTGTGGCGTATTCAAGATTCCTAGCTTTTATTACTCTATTGTTGCTTAACAACTTTGCTTTGTTTTGAGGTGATAGAGGTAATTGCTAAAACCCTAATTTGGTTGAATTGGTTGTTGATCTTGGAGACTTCGATTGATTTAGAGGTGCTATCTAGCTTTGTTCTGGTAGTGTTGCCGTATCATCTTGGTAGCGGAGCCTAGGTATCAATTTCAACTACGTATCCCTTACTTTTCTGTAATTTATTTTTCGTTCTTGAGTTATTTTTAGTTGCCGAATAATTTAAAAAAATATAAAAAAATTTCGATTTTTGTTTTCTTTTATTTACCTAGTCGATTTCACATATTATAAAAAAAAAGAAAGAGTTGTTGTTGTTGCTTGAGTCGATTTGGAGAAAAGAAAAGAAAAGTTGTTGCAATTGTGTTGTGTTGACAATTTGAAGGGGAATTGGTGCTGTTGTGAGTTTCCTTGTTGTTATTGCTGGAAATCGACTTGGCATCAAAAGAATAATAATAAAAAAAAGAGTGAAATCGATTTGTATAGTTGGAGAATTCGGCTGGTTTGTGTTTGAATTGCAGGAATTTGCTTGATTGGGATACTTTCTGCGGGTTGTTAGGGTATCTAGTTGGGTAACTTTCTTTGATTCTGCTTATTTGTTGTGTTTTTTCTTTCAGCTTTTCTAATTGAGCAATCTTTGTCTCTTATTGTTCAATCACTACAAGAATCATCACATACAATTTTCTTGTTCTTTGTGTGTGACTATCTTTTCTTTCAGCAGTTAATTTTGCCTCTAGAGTTAAATTTTCAATTTTCTTGATAGGAAATCTTTGACTCTTTCTTGAAGTATTGCAGGTTTGTTTATTATTTGATAAGATTTACTATTCCCAAAGAATAAACAAAGTAAGATTTCAGGAGAGGTAAAAGGCGAGTGTTTCATCAAATTGACACAAGAGCCAAACACGAGAGATACACTTGAGGAGCTTTTATTACTAATAAGTTTCTTGTAGACATTACATCATGGTTGGATCAGGAGAAAGCAATACTGGTGAGGAGACGCCCGCATCTATGGAGGCGATGGAGAGATTCTTTAAACAAATGGATGCTCGCTTTGCTGAGATGAATGACAAGATGGATTAGAGGACACAGGAGCTGAGCACTAGAATGGATCAACTAAGGCGTTAAGAAATAATAGAGTAATAAACACAAGGAATCTTGTAAACGCCACAAGCAATTCAATTACTTGATAAGTAAACACAATCCCTAAAATAAACAAGAGAGAACTCAACTCTAACTTGCAAATAAAATCAAGGTAAGAAAACCTCAAACTTTATTATCAAATATCAATTGTCATGTGTGTCCCAAATAAGCAACCCAAGGAGCCTATTTATAGGACTTCCCAAGTTGGCACCAACCCTAGGAAGACAAAACAAAATTGTCTTCTAAAAAGAAGACAAAATAAAATTGACTTTTAGTCCTAAAAGGAAGACAAAACAAAATTGTCTTATAAAAGGAAGACAAAATAAAATTCTCTTCTAACCCTACAAGGAAGACAAAATGAAATTGTCTTCTCCAATGATAGAAACACATGTTGGTTTCTTCTTGTACTCCTTCCCAAGCTTGATCATCTTGTCTTCTTGTAATTCTTGATTAATTATAGCTTGAACAAAGTGCAGCATGTGATTCTTGATCTTCTTCAATCGAGCCCTTGTGATTGGTCCTTGAGGTAAGCTAATGGTGCCATCTCCATCTACAGTTCCACTTGGTGCTTGCTTGCTTGCATCATTCCCTCCCTCCTTAAAAGGATTCGCTCTCAAATCTAAACCTGCATTGTCAAAGGGAGAAAGATCAGCAACATTGAAAGTAGCACTCACAGCATACTCACCAGGCAGATCTATCTTATAAGCATTGTCATTGTTGCGCTCCAACACTTAAAAAGGACCATCTCCTCTTGGATCCAATTTAGATTTCCTTTGATGAGGAAACCTCTCCTTCCTAAAGTGTACCCAAACGCAATCTCCAGGTTCAAACCTAACAAGCTTGCGCCCACATTTAGCTCTTTGTGCCACTTTAGTGTTCTTCTCCTCAATGCGCTTGCGAGCCTTCTCATGAATAGTCTTAACCAACTTAGCTCTTTGATGCCTATCTACATTAACAATCTCATTCAAAGGTAAAGGCAACAAATCTAAAGGGGTTAGTGGATTAAAACCATACACAATCTCAAATAGAGAATAACCTGTAGAAGAATGAATGCTCCTGTTATAAGCAAACTCAATCAATGGCAAACAATCTTCCCAAATTTTTAAATTCTTGCCCACAACAGCACGCAATAAAGATCCTAAAGTTCTATTACCCACTTCAGTTTGACCATCAGTTTGAGGATGACAAGCAGTAGAAAATAACAACTTGGTCCCTAACTTACTCCATAAAACTCGCAAAAAGTGACTCAATAACTTAGTATCCTTATCGAAATAATTGTCCTAGGAATGCCATGCAAACGAACTACATCCCTAAAGAACAAATTAGCAACATGTGTAGCATCATCAGTTTTAAGACAAGCAATAAAATGAGCCATTTTACTAGACCTATCAACAACAACAAAGATGCTATCACGACCTTTCCTTGTCCTAGGCAATCCAATCACAAAATCCATAGATAAATCAGTCCAAGGAACATCAGGAATAGGTAAAGGAGTGTACAAACCATGAGGTTGCACCCTAGATTTGGCAAGTCGACATGTGACACACCCATTACAAACCTGCTCAACATTCTTCTTCATATTAGGCCAATAAAAGTGTTCCTATAGAATGTTAAGGGTTTTAGCTGTAAGTATCCGGGTATGCATATAAAAGAGACATATTGCACAGCGGATAAACCCGAAACTAATGGAGGATCCATGTGAAACAAGGTAAACCGAATAACAAAAAATTCATACCTGGTTTGGTTGAGATCTTCCACTCAAATCATGGTCTGAATCAGCAAGAACCAGACAGAAATTCGGCTCCTCTACGGTATCCACACGAACCGTCAGTGACTGCTAGCAACCATCACACGATCACTAACCCGAGCACTCCCGAATCGCAGTGCTAGCTGCAGAATTTCCGAGAGCAAGAGCCTAGAGAGTGTTTGATGTGTTTCCTCTCTAATGAAGTGTGTGTGCTTAGTCTGAAAATGAATGTGCATAATCTGACTATCCACTCAATCCCTTACACACAACACATAATGCATAGTTTATTAAGTCATTGGCCAACATAATCATGCCTTATCCTTCATGATTATGTTTCCACTATGACTTAATGCTCCACTATGCCATTAAACATATATATCATCATATATGGGACTACACATCATCTTGGGCAATAACTCTGGTTCAAAAGTCTTGCAATTAATGAACCTAATCAACCCAAATGACCCGGTCGAACTATGGTCCAACCATGGTCTAACCACTAGCTTAATATCCTGGTCGAACCATGGTCCAACCACTAGCTCGAATCAACAATTCTAAGTTTGTGACCTTGTAGGCACTTGTGACGTTTGGTAATAATTGTAAACTCTCATTTACAATTATAAACAACGAGCGGTGTCTAGCAACACATCATTGCTACCCAAACGACAAGAACAGTACTGATTCATTATGCCTTGGAAATTGTCATTATCCTTTCGTCCGATTATATCAAGATCAAACACGAGACATGGAATATGTCATTCTCGTATATGTTTAATCTAAGGTTTCTTGATCCCTAAGTTAACTGTATAAAACAGATACAAATGATATCCCCATATCACTTAATCCGAGCATGGCCATGCATTTACAGTTTAACTCTATCAAGGGGCCCAACTGATAATATACTCGTTATATGGGTTGGACGAATTCCATCTTGATCATTCAAAACCCACTACACATTATATCATATACCCAATGATTACTCTTAGGTCTACTCAATTACGAATGACCAAGAGTAATATCAAAGTGTATGACTCACGTGTTGGGAACCTTGATGATCTCAGGTATAAGGATAGTACATGTAAGAACCACTAATGACAACATATATAACAGTCCATGTAGTGTTCTTATGTCGGTTCAGTCCAGTCCTCAAGTTCTCTAACTTGTACCCGTATGTAGAATTCATATCTCATATAATTCTCAACATACGCTAGTCTTAATTTATTATTACAACCCATCCATAATAATAATTGACTAGGGACATTTCAAGAATATAAAATATTCTTAGGTTATAAATATGTGCAAGCATTTATCACTGATAAACATACTTATTGGAATAAAACCTTAATAAACATACATGACTATAAAATATGATCAATGATTGGCTATTGGGCATTACACTAATAATCTCTCACTTGCACTAAAGCTAATCATTCACGTATCTAATACCAATGGATCTAGCATGACCATCATGCTTCTGCTGTGTGAGCGGCTTAGTTAAAGGATCTGCTACATTGTTCTCAGAAGGAACTTTGCACAGCCTCACATCGCCTCTATCAATTATCTCTTTATTAAGATGGTAGCGTTGGAGTATATGTTTGGATCTTTGGTGGTATCTAGGTTCTTGAGCCTGTGCGATTGTCCCATTATTGTCACAATAGAGCTCAATGGGACTATGAATGCTCGGAACCACCCCAAGTTCAGTTATGAACTTCTTAATCCAAACAGCCTCTTTTGCTGCATCAGGGGTAGCTATGTATTCAGCCTCAGTGGTAGAATCGGCAACCATTTCTTGCTTTGAACTCTACCAGCATACAACACCACCTCCAAGACAAAACACATATCCTGACTGCGATCTAAAGTCATCCCAGTCAGTTTGGAAGCTAGCATCTGTGTAACCCTTTACAACAAGCTCATCAACGCTTCCTTATACAAGGAATGCATCCATAATCCTTCTCAAGTACTTAAGGATGTTCTTAACCGCTGTCCAGTGACCTTCATCGGGATCAGATTGATATCTTCTTGTGACACTCAATGCATATGCGACATCTAGTCGAGTACATAGCATGGCATATATGATAGATCCTATTGCTGATGCATAAGGGATCTTACTCATTGGCTCTCTCTCCTTAGATGTACTAGGACATTGATTCTTTGAGAGAGATATGCCATGTGACATGGGCAAGAAACCTTTCTTGGAATCTTGCATGCTAAACCTTTTAAGCACCTTGTCAATATATGTACTTTGACTTAGACCTAGAAGCCTTTTGGATCTATCTCTATAGATCTTTATACCTAAGACGTTGGCAGCTTCACCTAAGTCCTTCATTGAGAAATTCTTTCCTAACCAAGTCTTTACAGACTGTAGTGTTGGAATATCATTCCCAATGAGTAGAATGTCGTCAACATACAACAACAAGAAAACAATAGTGCTCCCACTAACCTTCTTGTAAACACATGGCTCATCTTCATTTTTAATGAAACCAAACTGTTTGATTATTTCATCAAAACGAAGATTCCAACTCCTAGAAGCTTACTTTAATCCATAAATGGATTTTTGCAACTTGCATACCTTATTAGCATTCTCTAGAGTGACAAAACCTTCAGGTTGTGTCATGTACACATCCTCTAAAAAATTTCCATTAAGGAAAGCGATTTTGACGTCCATCTGCCATACTTCATAATCATGGTATGCAGCTATAGCCAATAGAATTCGGATGGATTTAACCATGGCAACTGGCGAAAAAGTTTCATCATTATCAATACCATGAACTTGTTTGAAACCTTTCGCAACCAACCGCCCTTTAAAGGTAACCATATTACCATCCACGTCGGTTTTTTTCTTAAAGACCCACCAGCACCCAATGGGTTTTACCCCTTCAGGTGGATCAACCAAGGTCCAAACCATGTTTTCATACATGGATTCCATCTCAGAATTCATGGCTTCTAGCCACTTCTTAGAGTCTGGACCCGTAATAGCCTGCTGATAGGAAGTGGGCTCATCTTCATCCATGAGCATTATGTCTCCAGTATGAGTCAAAAGAAATCCATATCTCTCAGGCTCATACCGAGTCTTATCAGACCTACGTGGTCCATGTGTTACAGATATAGGATTTTCACCCATAACAACTTGCGGTTCCTGTTCTTGTTCCATCTCAGCCTCTATAGCTTCTTGTTGTGCTCGAACTTCTTCGAGTTCTATTTTTCTCCCACTGATCTCTCTAGGAATAAATTCTCTTTCTAGAAAAATAGCAGTACAAGCAACAAACACTTTTTGCTCTGTGGAATTTTAGAAATAATACCCTTTAGTTTCTTTAGGGTATCCAACAAAAAGGCACTTGTCAGATTTAGGGCCGAGTTTGTCTGATGCTTGTCGTCTTACGTAAGCCTCACAACCCCAAATCTTCATAAAAGACAAACTGGGACGTTTCCCAGTCCATATCTCATATGGTGTCTTCTCAACCGATTTAGATGGAACACGGTTAAGTGTAAAGGCAGCAGTCAATAAAGCATGTCCCCAAAATGAAGAAGGAAGGTCAGCTTGACTCATCATAGAACGAACCATGTCTAACAGAGTTCTATTTCTCCTTTCAGATACACCATTCTATTGAGGTGTACCTGGTGGAGTAAGTTGTGATACTATACCACATTCCTTTAGATGATCAAGAAATTCTTGGTCTAAGTATTCACCTCCTCGATCAGATTGAAGCATTTTAATACTCTTACCAAGTTGATTCTGTACTTCATTCTTGAATTCTTTGAACTTTTCAAAGGATTCTGACTTGTGCTTCATAAGATACACATAGCCATTCTACTATAATCATCAGTAAAGGTTATGAAGTACTGAAAACCACCTCTAGCCTGTGTTGACATAGGTCCACATACATCAGAATGTATAAGGCTTAACAAGTCTGAAGCTCTTTCACCTTTACTAGCAAAAGGAGCCTTTGTCATTTTGCCCAATAAACATGACTCACATGTCTCAAATGATTCAAAATCAAATGAGTCTAAAAGCTCATCCTTATGGAGTATAGAAATACGAGTCTCGTTTATATGGCCCAAACGACAATGCCAGAGATAGGTCGTATTAGAATCGTTTAATTTAACATTCTTCGAGTTAATGTTAAAGATTAGAGTTTCTTGGTTTAGAACGTACAAACCATTGCTTAAATATGTACCACCATAATAAATTTCATTCAAATAAATAGAACAACAGTTGTTCTTTATTACAAATGAAAAACCCTTCTTGTCCAGACAAGAAACAGAAATCAAATTCCTGCTTATAGTAGGTACATAATAACAATCATCAAGTTCCAAAACCAAACCACTCGGTAAAGATAGATAATAAGTCCCTACGGCTAATACAACAACTCTTGCTCCATTTCCAACACGCAGGTCCACTTCACCCTTTGCTAATTTTCTACTCTTTCTCAGATCCTGCACATTTACACAAATGTGAGATCCACATCCAGTATCTAATACCCATGATGCAGAGATAGAAATATTAGCTTCTATAACAAGAATACCTAAAGCGGAAGTCTTACTTCCCTTCTGTTTCTTCACCTCCTCAAGGTAAACAGGGCAATTACGCTTCCAATGGCCAGCTTTCTTACAATGGAAACATTGTCCTTCCTTTGCAACACCACCTTTGGGTTTCAGCACATGTGAAGAAGAAGATGCACATGAACTAAACCTTTTGGTAGATTTCTTCTTCTTGTTAAACTTGGCCTTTCCCTTTCTTTTTCCATTTCCAACCATCAAAATGCTGTTGGATTTATTTGCCTCCATCTGTTGCTCAACTATTCTCAACATGTTAAGCAACTCAGACAAAGATTTTTCAAGATGATTCATATTGAAATTCATGACAAATTGGCTATAACTATCCGGTAACGATTGCAGGACAAGATCAACGGCCAACTCTCTTTGCAAAGGCCAGGCCTTCAAGGCTCTCAATGTATCCAATCATTTTGAGCATATGAGGTCTAACAGGTGATGACTCAGCCATCTTGCATTGGAATAATGCCTTTGTGGTCTCATACCTCTCATGCCTGGCTTGCTCTTCAAAGAGAATTTTCAGGTGTGCGATCATATCGAAAGCACCCAAGTTCTCATGTTGCTTCTGAAGCTCAGAGTCCATAGTGACAAGCATAAGGCATGCAACGTCCAATGCTTCATCAACATGCTTCTTGTAAGCATCTTTTTCCGCCCTAGGAGCATTAGGTGCCGGTTTATCGGGAACAGGCCCCTCAAGGACATACAACTTATTTTCTTGCTTGAGGACTATCCTCAAATTGCGATGCCACTTAAGGAAATTATTCCCATTAAGTTTTTCCTTCTCAAGGACTGATCGTAGTGACATAGTACTTGTGTTTTGTGCCATGATAATTCCACAATGATCAATTCACACAAAATCAGAGTCATGTATACATAAAATCATTTAACAAGGAATTTTATTAAATGATACTCCCACTATATAAATCAAGACGATAATAAGTGGGCCAAGATCCATATTTCACTACAAGATAAGTTAGCTTTGGCTAATCGCTTATATCATAGTTATTTAGGTAAACAACTCTTTGTCAATTACATCTCATGTAACTCTTGGATAGTTGAGTGAACAACTCTTGTTCTTGTCTATCTCATAGACTTATCTCAACTCTTTGCCTCTATGTCCCCAATCCTATTGAGATGACTTAGTTAAGTTCAACCCATGACAAACAATTTGGATATTACAATTATCTCATCGCATCTTGCTAGGATAAATATTGGCACTTTGCTTTGACAAACCTACCAGGTGTTCATCTAAGCATAAATGAGTGCTCATCAATGGAAGGCAACACATGAGGAACTTAATATTTATATCAACAAGTTATATCCATACATAACATGCATGTAATTAACAAATTATATATCGCATATACAATAACTATGCATCATATGCAATATAAGCCGCTGCGCAGAGGTAGCATGGGGGTTCCAAAAATTATATGAACATCGATGTTTACCAACCAACATCGATGTATTACTTGAGCCAACATAGATGTTTCAGCCCAAACATCGATGTTTGAAGTTGGCAAATCCTCAGCACATCGATGTTTAGACTTAAACATCGATGTTTTGACCCTTCGGCTGACAATCATCAAAATAGAACATCGATGTTTACCAGACAACATCGATGTTTTGGAGGTTCGACCAAAAGCCAAGCTTCTAGTGAACATCGATGTTGGAGATTCGGCCAAAACCAATCTTCATGAAAACATCGATGTTTGTCTAACAACATCAATGTTTAGAAGATTCGGCCAAGGCCAATCTTCATCACAACTGATACGACAACACACCTAGCCGGTCCTAGAAGCACCTTCGTATCTAAAGTTGTCCCGATCTCAAATCACAACCAATCGTGCACTGTTCTTGCGGCGATGCCCTTCACCTCCTAACAATCCGTGTTAGGCAACAGATGGACGCGAAAGCCCCTCCACCTCCTAAACTCTCGGTGCTAGACAACAAAGAAACAAAGCACAA
>JAKUCV010004738.1:19267-31364 GCA_028386065.3 Turnera subulata | reverse complement strand
TGGATATGTCGACACCTCCTTGAAGATGGATTGATGTCGACTGGGCCCAATGTGCTCTCGAGTCAATTACTCCTTAATTGACAGCAAATTCTTGGGCTTCAGTTTCAGCTCCTCTCCAATCTTGATTTTCCATCTCTTCTTGAACTTCTTGTGAGTACGAATCTTGGATATGATTCGGAAAGTGAGCTTGTTGGAATACATAGTGAGCTTGTTGGAATACATCCAAGCTCCATGTTTGTCTCTATTGCTTCTTCCTTGGTCGCCTTGGCATGCATTAGTCTTGCCTTGGTTTGCATCAACAACATCGATGTTGGTCTGACAACATCGATGTTTAGAGGATTCGGCCAAGGCCAATCTTCATGAAAACATCGATGTTTGCTGACAATATCGATGTTTAGAAGATTCGGCCAAGGCCAATCTTCATCACAACATCGATGTTTAGAAGATTCGGCCAAGGCCAATCTTCATTAGAACATCGATGTTTACACTGACAACATCGATGTTTCGGCCTTGCTGTCCTAGAACGACAATCGTTCCATATGAAAACCGACAATCGATTTATCCTTGTCGAACTCATTCGACTTTCTGCCGAAAACACACCTTGATTGATATCATACACCAATCAAGTACTTGCTATCAAATACCTTTGATAGATCCAACTTTAGCATATCAGATATATCAAACTCATAATGATATAGTTTAAGCATACTATAAACATAAGCATAATAAACTATGATAAAGTTATGTTGCTTATACAATCATGATCAAGCCACATCACATATAGCATATCATACATATAAACAAATTTTTTGGTTTAGTGTTTCACAAGGGGCTCCGCTACCACTGTAAGTATCTAGGTATGCATATAAAAGAGACATATTGCGCAGCGGATAAACCCGGAACTAATGGAGGATTCATGTGAAACAGGGTAAACCGAATAACAAAAATTTCATACCTGGTTTGGTTGAGATCTTCCACTCAACTGATGATCCGAATCAGCAAGATCCGGACAGAAATCCGACTCCTCTACGGTATCCACACGAACCTTCGATGACTGCTAGCAACTGTCACACTGTCACTAACCCGAGCACTCCCGAACCGTAGTGCCAGCTACAGAATTTTCGAGGGCAAGAGCCTAGAGAGTGTTTTATGTGTTTCCTCTCTAATGAAGTGTGTGTGCTTAGTCTGAAAATGAATGTGCATAATCTGATTATCCACTCAATCCCTTACACACAACATATAATGCATAGTTTATTAAGTCATTGGCTAACATAATCATGCCTTATCCTTCATGATTATGTTTCCACTATGACTTAATGCTCCACTATGATATTAAATATATATATCATCATATATGGGATTACACATCATCTTGGGCAATAATTCTGGTTCAAAAGTCTGGCAATTAATGAACCTGATCAACCCAAACGACCCAGTCGAACCACGGTCTAACCATGGTCTAACCACTAGCTTAATATCCTGGTCGAACTATGGTCCAACCATGGTTTAACCACTAGCTCGATCAACAGTTCTAAGTGTGTGAACCTGTAGGCACTTGTGACGTTTGGCAATAATTGTAAACTCTCATTTACAATTATAAACAACGAGCGGTGTCTAGCAACACATCATTGCTACCCAAACGACATCTCTTATTTAGCTTACCTTGTCCTTTCATATACTTCAAGCTTTCATGATCAGTGTGGACCACGAATTCCTTAGGCCACAAGTAATGCTGCCATGTTTGTAGTGCTCTCACCAATGCGTAATGCTCCTTGTCATAGGTAGAGTAATTGAGTTGAGCTCCCTTCAGCTTCTCACTAAAGTAAGCAATAGGTTTCTTTTCCTGCAAAAGAACAGCATCTATGCCTATACTAGAGGCATCACACTCAATCTCAAAAGTAGAATCAAAGTTAGGCAATTTAAGAATTGGAGCAGAACAAAATTTCTCTTTCAAAGTCTCAAAAGCCTGCGCCTGTGCATCATCCCACTTAAATCCAACTTCCTTTTTGACAATATCATTCAATGGTCCAGCAATGGTACTAAAATCTTTCATAAACCTTCTATAAAAACTAGCAAGTCCATAAAAAGATCTTACCTCAGAGATAGTAGTAGGCGTGGGCCACTTCTTAATGGCTTTGACCTTCTCTTGTTCAACTTCTATCACATTAGCACTAACAACATAACCAAAAAAGACAACACGATCCATGCAGATTGTGCACTTCTTAAGCTTAGCAAATAACTTTTCAGCCCTAAGTGCATCCAACACTAGTTTAAGATGTTCCATATGCTCATCAACATTCTTGCTATAGGTCAGAACTGTAAGTAACCGGGTATGCAAAAAGAGACAATATGCGCAGCGGAAAACTCGGAACTAATGGAGGATCCATGTGAAACGGGGTAAACCGAATAACAAAAATTCGTACCTGGTTAGGTTGAGATCTTTCACTCAACTGATGATCTGAATCAGCAAGAACCGGACAGAAATCCGACTCCTCTACGGTATCCACACGAACCGTCGATGACCGCTAGCAATCGTCACACGATTACTAACCCGAGCACTCCCGAACCGCAGTGCTAGCTGCAGAATTTCCGAGAGCTAGAGACTAGTGTTTGATGTGTTTCTTTCTCAAGAATGAAGTGTGTATTCTTTTGTGTGTTATGTCTAACCATGGTCTAACCACTAGCTTAATATCCTGGTCGAACTATGGTCCAACCATGGTTTAACCACTAGCTCGATCAACAGTTCTAAGTGTGTGAACCTGTAGGCACTTGTGACGTTTGGCAATAATTGTAAACTCTCATTTACAATTATAAACAACGAGCGGTGTCTAGCAACACATCATTGCTACCCAAACGACAAGATCAGTACTGATTCATTATGCCTCGGAAAATGTCATTATCCTTTCGTCCCACTATATCAAGATCAAACATGAGACATGGAATATGTCATTCCCGTATATGTTTAGTGTAAGGTTTCTTGATCCCTGAGTTAACTGTGCAAAAACAGATACAAATGATATCCCCATATCACTTAATCCGAGCTTGGCCATGCATTTACAGTTCAACTCTATCAAGGGGCCCAATTGATAATATACCCGTTATATGGATTGGACGGATTCCATCTTGATCAAACAAAACCCACTACACATTATATCATATACCCAATGATTTCTCTTAGGTCTACTCAAATATGAATGACCAAGAGTAATATCAAAGTGTATGACTCACGTATTGTGAACCTTGTTGATCTCAGGTCTAAAGATAGTACATATAAGAACCACTAATGACAACATATGTAACAGTCCATGTAGTATTCTTATGTCGGGTCAGTCCAGTCCTCAAGTTCTCTAACCTGTACCCGTATGTAGAATTCATATCTCATATAATTCGCAACATGCGCTAGTCTTAATTTATTATTACAACCCATCCATAATAATAATGGATTAAAGCCTTTTTTCATCCTTGTGTTAGACTATAAAGTTGAAAGTCATCCTTGTATTGGTTTTGGTCTGTTTTCATCCCTCTGTCCATGGGTTTTAGCTTGTTTCCATCCCTCTAAATAGGCCAAAAAGGCGAACACAAGGATGAAAATAAGACAAACTTCACAAATGGAGGGATGAAAACAAGCCAAAATCTAATAAAAGGATGACTTCCAACTTTGAAGTCTAATACAAGGATGAAAAAACACTTTATTCCTAATAATAATCGACTAGGGACATTTCAAGAATATAAAATATTCTTAGGTTATAAATATGTGCAAGTATTTATCACTGATAAACATATTTATTGGAATAAAACCTTAATAAATATACATGACTATAAAATATGATCAATGATTGGCTATTGGGCATTACACTAACATTAGCAATACCAAAGTGACCCATCAAGCTACCATCATGAGATTCCCTATCCAAAAACTCACGCATAGAACAAGCAGGAATACAAAGTTTATTCTCACGAAATAGATAGCCATTATCTCAGTAAAACTTTTGAAAATCATATTGTTCACATGCATCATACACATTAGCAAAGTCAGGATCAGATTTATATAAGTCCTTAATATACTCAAATCTAATCAACTTAGAACTAAGAGAAGAGATTAGAGCATACCTCCTAGATAATGCATCAGCAACTACATTATCCTTACCTTGCTTATAACGCACCATATAAGGGAATGTCTCAATGAATTCCAGCTTCTTAGCATGCCTCTTATTTAGCTTACCTTGTCCTTTCATATACTTCAAGCTTTCATGATCAGTGTGGACCACGAATTCCTTAGGCCACAAGTAATGCTGCCATGTTTGTAGTGCTCTCACCAATGCGTAATGCTCCTTGTCATAGGTAGAGTAATTGAGTTGAGCTCCCTTCAGCTTCTCACTAAAGTAAGCAATAGGTTTCTTTTCCTACAAAAGAACAGCATCTATGCCTATACTAGAGGCATCACACTCAATCTCAAAAGTAGAATCAAAGTTAGGCAATTTAAGAATTGGAGCAGAACAAAATTTCTCTTTCAAAGTCTCAAAAGCCTGCGCCTGTGCATCATCCCACTTAAATCCAACTTCCTTTTTGACAATATCATTCAATGGTCCAGCAATGGTACTAAAATCTTTCATAAACCTTCTATAAAAACTAGCAAGTCCATAAAAAGATCTTACCTCAGAGATAGTAATAGGCGTGGGCCACTTCTTAATGGCTTTGACCTTCTCTTGTTCAACTTCTATCACATTAGCACTAACAACATAACCAAAAAAGACAACACGATCCATGCAGATTGTGCACTTCTTAAGCTTAGCAAATAACTTTTCAGCCCTAAGTGCATCCAACACTAGTTTAAGATGTTCCATATGCTCATCAACATTCTTGCTATAGGTCAGAACTGTAAGTAACCGGGTATGCAAAAAGAGACAATATGCGCAGCGGAAAACTCGGAACTAATGGAGGATCCATGTGAAACGGGGTAAACCGAATAACAAAAANCCACTAACTCAATCATATATATCAACATATATATCTTCAACGTTAGTTCATATAGAAATAGCCAACCTGATCACACATATATATATTATCATATGTCAATATGTATGATTGAGTTTCCATTATCTATACTTTAGTCACAATCATCTACATGATCATGTTTCCACTAACTACACTTTAATCATACATATCACTATATATATAATAATGACACATCAATTTCGTCCTTTTTGAGTAATAATTCAGGTTCAATAATTCTGGTAACTAGTGAACCAAACCAAGCCAAACGACCCAGTCCAACCATGGTCCAACCACACCCGGTCGAACCATGGTCCAACCATCTGCTCGAATCAACGGTTCTATGTGTGTGACCCTGTAGGCACTTGTAACATCCGGCAATAATTGTAAAATCTCATTTTATGATTATAAGCAAAGAGCGGCGTCTAGCAACACATCATTGCTACCCGAACGACAAGATCAGTACTGATTCTATATGCCTCGGAACATGTCATCGTCCTTTCGTCCCATTATCAAGATTAAACCGAGACATGGAAAACGTCAATCTCGTATATGTTTAATCTTAGTTTCTTGATCCCCGAGTTAATTGTGTAAAACGGATCCTAATGATATCACCATATCATATAATCCGAGCATGGCCATGCATTTAACAGTTCAACTCTATCAAGAAGCCCATCTGATAGGCTTCATTACAAAATACCCCCCTGTACTTTAGGTCAAAATAGGATCACCCCCTGACAAAAAAAAACCGGTATTTAACCCCCTAAATTTTGTAATTTCGCATTTTACCTCATTCCGTTAGGGTTTTTAGATTTGTGTTAGTTCACTTAATGGAATGCACGGATGTTCGACACGTGGCAAGATCATTACCGTTCGATTCCTCCTCCATTTTTATTTTTAGAAAAAATTATAAAAATAATAAAAAACAAACTATCTAAGGATTATTACTTTTTCTAAGCAAAATAAAAAGAATAAAATATTTTATATCATAGGAAAAGGAAAATTAATGAAGAAAAAATTGGAGGAGAATTTTGCCTTAGTTTTCCATTTGATAGACTTATTTTTCCATTTTTTTATTTTAAAAAAACAAAAAAAAATTATGAATAAGAGAATATAAATATAAAATTACTTTTATGGTTTCTAAAATTTCACAAAAACGAATTTTTTAGTTAAAAAATTTCAAATTGACTCTTTAATTTTTTAAAAAATTAAAAAGATGGAAAAATTGACTTTATAATTTTTATCGTTATATTTTTTTAAAATATAAAAATTATTATAAAAAAGACAAAAAAGAAAGACAAAAAGAACTTTAAGAGTAATCAATTTTTGAAAAAAAGGCAAAAAAGAATTCTACTCAACAAAAAAATATTTTTCTTTTATGAAAAAGGGGAAAAAAATACTCAGCATTTATTTCTTTACAAAAAAGGAAAAAAAGGAATTTTACTCAACAAAAAATATAAAAAAGGTATTCTACTGAATAAAAATATTTTACCAAAAAAGAAAAAAATAATTCTACCCAAAAAAAATATTGTTTTTCAAAAAAAGGCAAAAACGTTATTCAATTAAAAATTATTTTTCTTTTACAAAAAGAGGCAAAAAAATTCCTTATCTAATAATAATGGCATATTTTTTTACTTTCTGAAAAAAATGTCTTGAGTTAATTTTTAAAAGAAAGTGAAACCAAAAAAAATTGAAGCCCTCTCGACGGAAATTAATGAGCGAAAAAAAAAAAAATAGAGGGCATGTTTGGACTTATTCTCTATTTTCTATTTATAAAAATAATTTTAAAGATAAGTTCTAAAAATTGTTTTCCAAAGAAACCACAATTCTGATAAATCTAATTGATTAAAATATTTTAAAACGCTGCATACAAGAACAGATTCATCTCCTCCTAAAAAAACTATTCATCTCCTCCTCCATCCCTCCATGCCGGCGACTCAATCAAGGACTACCAAACAAGATTTCTAGTTTTTTAGAACAATCAAAACAAAAAAAAATTGTTTTCAAAACCTGTCTCAAACAAACCAAGAGTTCTACAGTTCTTCATCACCCCATCAGTTATATTTCGCCACCCACATAAACTAGCAACAAATCCCTTTTTTTTTAAATTTAAACGAGTGAGTGAAACAGATCCCAGAATATTGTTACCCTTGCCCACCGTAGATTAAAAAAAAAAAGACATAGAGTGGGAGTGAGATCAGGGTGGGAGTTGAGATCAGGAAGGCTGTGTGGGAGAGTTTCAAAGGGTTGGGTTTTATTTACAGAGAGGGAGGTGGTTGCGATGAGAGGGGTGGTGGAGGAGGGGTCGACAGTGGGGGAAGAGGAACGTGGAGGTGGTGGTGGAACTTCCGAACAGAGAAGTGTGAGGGAGAAGAAGGGAGGCGGCAGGGGTAGGAGGAGGAGGGGGGCGGTGGGAGGAGGAGGAGGAAGGCGGTGGGAGGAGGAGGAGGAATGAGGGGCAGAGAAAAGAAGAAGAAAGGAAGAAAAAAGAAAGAAAAAAGAAAGGTCGTGAAGAAGAAAAGAGAGAAAAAAAAGAGAAGAAGAAAAAAACAAAATAAAGAAAAGAAGAGAAAGGTAGAAAAAAGAAACTGAAGAAAAGAAAAAAAAAAAGAAAGAGTTCAAGGTAAAAATCAACGGTCTTGTACAATCCATGTGTCCAAAATCCATGAAGTCTGTTAACTCTATTAACGGGGTTGGAATCGGTTCAACCATAGGTGGTTAACCGGAGAATTTTAAAGTTTGAGGGGTCAAATACCGGTTTTTTTTGTCAGGGGGTGATCTTACTTTGACCTAAAGTACAGGGGGGTATTTTGTAATGAAGCCCCATCTGATAATATACCCGTTATATGGGTCGGACGAATCCCATCTTGATCAATCAAAACCCACTACACATTTATCATATACCCAATGATTACCCTTAAGTCCACCCAGTTACGGATGACTAGAAATAATATCAAAGTATACGACTCATATGTTGGGAACCTTGATGATCTCAGGTCTAAGGACAGTACATATAAAAGAACCACTAATGACTATCATATAACGTTCCATATAGGGTTCTTATGTGGGTCAGTCCAGTCCACAAGTTCTCTAACTTGTACCCGTATGTAGAATTCATATCTCATATAATTCTCAACATACGTTAGTCTTAATTTATTATTGCAACCCATCCACAATAATAATCGACTAGGGATATTTTAAGAATACAAAGTATTCTAGGGTTATAAATATGTGCAAGCGATTATCTCATAATCATATTTATTGGAATAACCGTAATATATATACATGACTACAAACAACCATCCATTGATTGGCTTTTGGGCATATTACACTAACAATCTCCCACTTGCACTAAAGCCAATCAAGCATGTATCTAATACCAATGGATGCGCAATGACCATCATGCTTCTGCTGTGTGAGCGGCTTAGTCAAAGGATCTGCTACATTGTTCTCAGAAGGAACTCTGCACAGCCTGACGTCGCCTGTATCTATGATCTCTCTAATACGATGATAGCGTCGGAGTATATGTTTGGATCTCTGGTGGTATCTACGTTCTTGAGCCTGTGCGATTGTCCCATTGTTGTCACAATAGAGCTCAATCGGACTCTCAATACTAGGAACCACCCCAAGTTCAGTTCCAAACTTCTTAATCCAAACAGCCTCTTTCGCCGCATCTGAGGCAGCAATGTACTCAGCCTTAGTTGTAGAATCTGCAACTGTCTCTTGCTTAGAACTCTTCCAGCATACAGCACCACCTCCAAGACAAAACACATAACCTGATTGCGATCTAATGTCATCCCTGTCTGTTTGGAAGCTAGCATCTGTGTAACCCTTTACAACAAGCTCGTCAACGCTTCCATACACAAGGAATGCATCCTTAGTCCTTCTCAAGTACTTAAGGATGTTTTTAACCGCTGTCCAGTGACTTTCACCGGGATCAGATTGATATCTGCTTGTGACACTCAAAGCATAAGCGACATCCGGTCGGGTACATAGCATGGCATACATGATAGATCCTATTGCAGAAGCATAAGGAATCTTACTCATCCGTTCTCTCTCCTTAGATGAACTAGGACACTGATTCCTTGAGAGAGATACGCCATGTGACATGGGCAAGAATCCTTTCTTGGAATCTTGCATGCTAAACCTCTTTAGCACTTTGTCAATATATGTACTCTGACTTAGACCGAGAAGCCTTTTGGATCTATCTCTATAGATCTTTATACCCAACACGTAGGCAGCTTCTCCTAAGTCCTTCATTGAGAAATTCTTTCCTAACCAAGTCTTTACTGACTGTAGCGTCGGAATATCATTCCCAATGAGTAGAATGTCGTCAACATACAACAACAAGAAAACGATAATGCTCCCACTAACCTTCTTGTAAACACATGGTTCATCTTCGTTCTTAATGAAACCAAACTCTTTGATCACTTCATTAAAACGAAGATTCCAACTCCTAGAAGCTTGCTTCAACCCATAAATGGATCTTTGCAATTTGCATACCATATTAGCATTCTTTGGATCGACAAAACCTTCAGGTTGTGTCATGTACACATCCTCTAAAAGATTTCCATTTAGGAAAGCGGTTTTGACATCCATCTGCCATATCTCATAATCATGGTATGCAGCTATTGCCAGCAGAATCCGGATGGATTTAACCATGGCAACTGGTGAGAAAGTTTCATCATAGTCTATACCATGAACTTGTTTGAAACCTTTCGCGACCAATCGCCCTTTAAAGGTAATCACATTACCATCCATGTCGGTCTTTTTCTTAAAGACCCATTTGCACCCTATGGGTTTTACCCCTTCAGGTGGATCAACCAAGGTCCATACCTTGTTTTCATACATGGATTCCATTTCCGAATTCATGGCTTCTAGCCACTTCTTGGAGTCCGGACCCGTAATGGCCTGCTGATAGGAAGTGGGCTCATCCTCATCTATGAGCATCACATCTCCAGTATGAGTCATAAGAAATCCATATCTCTCAGGCTCATACCGAATCCTATCCGACCTACGTGGTCCATGTGTTATAGGTACAGGATTCTCATCCACAACATCTTGTGGTTCCTGTCCTTGTTCCATCTCAGCCTCTAGATCTCGAACTTCTACGAGTTCTATTTTTCTCCCACTGATTCCTCTAGAAATAAATTGTTTTTCTAGAAAAATAGCAGTCCGAGCAACAAACACTTTGTGGTCGGTGGGGTTATATAAGTAATACCCTTTTGTTTCCTTAGGGTATCCTACAAAGATGCACTTCTCGGATTTAGGGCCGAGTTTATCTGATGCTTCACGTCTCACGTAAGCCTCACAACCCCAAATCCTCATAAAAGACAAATTGGGACGCTTCCCAGTCCATATCTCATATGGTGTCTTTTCGACCGATTTAGATGGAACACGGTTAAGTGTAAATGCAGCACTCAATAATGCATGTCCCCAAAATGAAGAAGGAAGGTCAGCTTGACTCATCATAGAACGAACCATATCTAATAGGGTTCTATTCCTCCTTTCAGATACACCATTCCATTGAGGCATACCTGGTGGAGTAAGTTGTGATACTATACCACATTCCTTTAGATGATCAAGAAATTCTCGGTCTAAGTATTCACCTCCTCGATCAGATCGAAGCATTTTAATACTCTTACCAAGTTGATTATGTACTTCATTCTTGAATTCTTTGAACTTTTCAAAGGATTCTGACTTGTGTCTCATAAGATACACATAGCCATATCTACTGTAATCATCAGTAAATGTAATGAAGTATTGAAAACCACCTCTTGCCTGTGTAGACATAGGACCGCATACATCAGAATGTATAAGACCTAATAAGTCTGAAGCTCTTTCACCTTTACCAGTAAAGGGAGCCTTCTTCATTTTGCCCAACAAACATGACTCACATGTCTCATATGATTCAAAATCAAATGAGTCTAATAGTCCATCTTTTTGGAGTTTAGCAATACGAGTCTCGTTTATATGGCCCAAACGACAATGCCAAAGGTAGCTTTCATTAGAATCGTTCATTCTAACCTTCTTCGTATTAACGTTATAGATTGGCGTTTCTAGGTTTAGAACATACAAACCATTGCTCAAATTTGCACCACCATAATAAATATCATTGAAATAAATAGAACAACATTTGCTCTTTATTACAAATGAAAAGCCTTTCTTGTCCAGACAAGAAACATAAATCAAATTCCTACTTATAGTAGGTACATAATAGCAATCATCAAGTTCCAAAACCAAACCACTCGGTAAAGATAGATAATAAGTCCCTACGGCTAGTGCAGCAACCCTTGCTCCATTTCCGACGCGTTGGTCTATCTCACCCTTTGCCAGTCTCCTACTCTTTCTTAGTTCCTGCACATTTACACAAATGTGAGAACCACATCCGGTATCTAATACCCATGATGCAGAGATAGAGATATTAGCTTCTATAACGAAAATACCTGAAGTGGAAGTCTCACTTCACTTCTTTTTCTTCACCTCTTTAAGGTAAATAGGGTAGTTGCGCTTCCAATGGCCCGGTTTATTGCAATGGAAACAATGTCCTTCCTTTGCAATACCACCCTTGGGTTTCAGCACATGATCACAAGAAGTTGCACATACACCAAACTTTTTGGCACATTTCTTCTTCTTGTTAAAATTTACTTTACCCTTTCCTTTGCCCTTTCCAATCATCAAAATGTTGGATTTGTTTGCCCTCATTTGTTGCTCAGTTGTTCCCAACATGTTAAGCAACTCAGACAACGATTTGTCAAGATGATTCATATTGAAGTTCATGACAAATTGGCTGTAATTGTCCGGCAACGATTGCAGGACTAGATCAACCGCCAACTCCTTTTGCAAAGGAAAACCAAGACCCTCAAGGCTCTCAATGTATTCAATTATTTTGAGCACATGAGGTCTCACGGGTGATGACTCTGCCATCCTGCATTGGAACAATGCCTTAGAGGTCTCATACCTCTCATGCCTTGCTTGCTCATCAAAGAGCATCTTTAGGTGTTCGATCATATCGAACGCCCCTATGTTCTCATGTTGCTTCTGAAGCCCAGATTCCATGGCTATTAGCATAAGACATGCGACATCCAATGCATCGTCAAGATGC
>JAKUCV010004738.1:0-17882 GCA_028386065.3 Turnera subulata | reverse complement strand
TTTAGTCACAATCATCAACATGATCATGTCTCCACTAACTCAATCATATATATCAACATATATATCTTCAACGTTAGTTCATATAGAAATAGCCAACCTGATCACACATATATATATTATCATATGTCAATATGTATGATTGAGTTTCCATTATCTATACTTTAGTCACAATCATCTACATGATCATGTTTCCACTAACTACACTTTAATCATACATATCACTATATATAATAATGACACATCAATTTCGTCCTTTTTGAGTAATAATTCAGGTTCAATAATTCTGGTAACTAGTGAACCAAACCAACCCAAACGACCCGGTCCAACCATGGTCCAACCACACCTGGTCGAACCATAGTCCAACCATCTGCTCGAATCAACGGTTCTATGTGTGTGACCCTGTAGGCACTTGTAACGTCCGGCAATAATTGTAAAGTCTCATTTTACAATTATAAGCAAAGAGCGGCGTCTAGCAACACATCATTGCTACCCGAACGACAAGATCAGTACTGATTCTATATGCCTCGGAACATGTCATCGTCCTTTCGTCCCATTATCAAGATTAAAACGAGACATGGAAAACGTCAATCTCGTATATGTTTAATCTTAATTTCTTGATCCCCGAGTTAATTGTGTAAAACGGATCCTAATGATATCACCATATCATATAATCCGAGCATGGCCATGCATTTAACAGTTCAACTCTATCAAGAAGCCCATCTGATAATATACCCGTTATATGGGTCGGACGAATCCCTTCTTGATCAATCAAAACCCACTACACATTTATCATATACCCAATGATTACCCTTAAGTCCACCCAGTTACGGATGACTAGAAATAATATCAAAGTATACGACTCATTTGTTGGGAACCTTGATGATCTCAGGTCTAAGGACAATACATATAAAAGAACCACTAATGACTATCATATAACGTTCCATATAGGGTTCTTATGCGGGTCAGTCCAGTCCACAAGTTCTCTAACTTGTACCCGTATGTAGAATTCATATCTTATATAATTCTCAACATACGCTAGTCTTAATTTATTATTACAACCCATCCACAATAATAATCGACTAGGGATATTTTAAGAATACAAAGTATTCTAGGGTTATAAATATGTGCAAGCGATTATCTCATAATCATATTTATTGGAATAACCGTAATGTATATACATGACTACAAACAACCATCCATTGACTGGCTTTTGGGCATATTACACTAACAAGAATATCATCAAAGTAGACAACAACAAACTTTCCAATAAAATGACATAAGACATGATTCATTAATTGCATAAAAGTACTAGGTGCATTAGTTAATCCAAAAGGCATTACCAACCACTCATACAACCCATACTTAGTCTTAAACGCAGTCTTCCATTCATCTCCAATTTTCATTGATAGAGGTAATCACTAAAGCTTTTGGTTGAATTGATTTCTGATCTTGGTGACTCGATTGAATCGGAGGTGCTATCCAGCTTTGTTCTGGTAGTGTTGCCGTATCAATTGTGGTCCATGAGCATGAAAGAGACTTAAGCTTAATAAAATAATACTCTTAACACACATACCAATCCCACTAACCTCAAACCTTATAAAATCTGATTTCATTATTTAATTCAAGGGTTTGGGTGGTGGATTAAAATATTCATAAGCCTAGTTTGCCATTGATCAAAATCAATTAATCATATGGTTAGGTTATTAAGTTAAATCACTAATTAGCACTAATTGTATAATTAATTAATCACTAATGCACATGTTAATTACCTTAACCCAACATTCTCCCCCTTTTTTATGATAACAAATATATATGAAAAATACAAGCATGTGAGGGTTTAAAACAATTTAAGGTTTAAGCTCCCCCTCAACCTATGACGCTCCCCCTAAATCTATGCTCCCCTGCTTAAAGATTTTTCCAAATTAAGCACGAATCAATAGAGGAATAAAGATAGGTTAGAGTAACAATCGATATTAGTAACTGTAAGCATCCACAATCAACCATCATTGTGTGTTTTTCACACACCACTTTTCTCCCCCTATTAGCATCACCCAAAAAAATGGTGTAAGGGAGAAAAAGATCTGAACCCTATATAGAGATACTGAAATATGATAGGACATCATAGATATAAACCATAAAGATGTTCAAATAGAAATCCAGATGATCTGGCAACAGTAGTGCCAGAACGAACCACAAAGCATAATATCCAGAAATATTCCAAAATAATCGAACTAGAACATAAACAGAATTGGAACGTGATGCAGGCAAGTCTAGATATGAGAATGAATGAACCTAAAATGGGGCATCAAATCTAAAAGAAGGTCACTCAGTGGTCTCATCAGCATCAGCAGCTTGATCGGTGGAAGAATCAGAGGCAAAAAACCTATTTGGGTTTGGAGCAAAACGCTTCACCAACAAGTCTAATTGTCTCTTCTGCATCTCCATGATCCTCGCAACCATTCCCTTGTCCTCCAGAAGAACATCCATAACATCCTTAACCTCATCCGCCAAAGCCTTAATTCTTACATCCTTGGATGAACACGGCTGTGTCACATAAAACAACCCCTGCTTGTTTTTCTAAAGATGTATGCATGAAAGAGTAACAATGCTTATGGCTTCTGATCTGATTGGAAGATGAGCACTTATTGGCACCACATTTTCCTTCTGAGCAATAAGAGTGATTAAGTGCCCATATGCCCTTCCTGAGTACTCTCTCATGTGATGGAAAATGGTGTATGCATAATCAACCGGGCTGTTGGTCAACAAACATCCAAGCAGCCACATGTCGTATGTCTTTAAGTCATTCAGATGCCCATGACGAGGAGTGAGGATACGGGTGATGAAGTACAGAAGGATCTGGTGATTTGGAGACAGATCATCATACTTCCCAAGCTTGCTTGCCTTCCCAAAAAGTAATCTTCTTTGCTCAGAAGCAGTGTTAAAATACTTCACTCTAGCAGCTTTTCCTTTTGGAATATTGAGCAAGTCATGGATGGAGTCCGGAGTGACATAAACAGATTGTCCACAAATCAAGCTGTGAACCTGTGAGAAACCCACCCAAAATCAGTTAGGCCTTCTCACCTAATCCTTTTAGCTTCTTCCTCGGGTCAATCCCATATCATTAGAGTCGCCACCTAAGTTTTATTAGGGACAAAACTTAGGAAAAACCCTTGAATGACTCCTTAGGCAACTAGTCATGGCGAACCAAAGTTATGGGATCGGGGGTTCGTCACGGATGGGAAGGTGTTAGGCACCCATCTGTGTTGGGTCAAAACCTTGTGCAATTAAAGAGAAAAGTATGCCTTGTGCAAGTGTGCAAGAGTGTGGAAAATAAAGAAAGGGGGGAGGAAAAGACTTGGCTTACATCTCGTTGTGAAACCGAGACTACCTACGTACCCGAGTGATCGGTGTCAAAGCCACGTAGTTCTAAACATGGCACTAATCGGCCACTTACATCATCAAAAGCATCAGCAATCAATCACCAAGAATCAATCAAAAAGGATTCAGGATTACCTTAGGTAGCCCTCCTCTAGCTCCTTACAGTGGGTCGAGTTCCACACCCACCTCCTTGCCACTCCTTAGCTCTATGGTTGATCCTCTTCTTGATTCCTCCTTGCTAGACTACTGCTTAATGCTCCCCACGAAAATCCTCCAGAGTTTCTGCCTTAGAAAATATTTCTAAGCTTGGAGAAGTAGAGTTTCTCCAAGCGAGAAGAGCTTATGGGTATGTATGTGAGAAAGATTGTGTGTCCCTTGAAATGTGTGTGAGGGGTCCTATTTATAGTGTTTTGGGAAGCCTAGGGGCTTGGACCTGCTTAATGGTGGAGATTATGCTCGAAAATCTGGTCCAAAACCGCGTGGGATCGAAAAGGAAACAAAATCGGAGATTTTCGGGGATTCTGGGCAGGAATGACCGCCACTGCCGGCGGTCATCCACCACACGTCCGCCATGACCGGCGGTCGTCGCGAGAGGTCCGCCGGTCGCCCTGCGTATCACCCGTTCTTTCCTTTTCGAGCCCCCAATCCCCCTAATTCAGGCCTGATTCGATCTTACCGCGTAATCAACCCCTAATCTACCCAGAAATCACTCAATTACTTGGTCATCACTCCCTCAAATCATTCCATAATCAAAAGATTACCCATTAACACCCAAACTAAAAACACATATTCTAATTAAATGATAACTAACTCTGATTTTCCACGAAAATCAGAGCTAAAATTGACCTGCAGGAAATGTGTTAATGGACTGGACAAACTCTGGAGAATTAATTTGGGCCCTTAAATCCATTCTCAACCCAAGAATAAATCATCTCATTATTATTGGGTCAAAAACAACTAAAAGAGCCCATGCTTTACGTAAAATTATTTATTTGGTATAGTATATAAAATAGGATTCCAATTTAGTAGAGTAATTAGGATCCTGAATTCGCGTATTTCCAAATACAGTAGTTTTATGTGGTTAAGATGATTTAATTTTAAGTATAGTACGAACTTGGAACCTGGTTTAGTTCTCATTGATCCTAAGTCTACACGTGTACGAAGTCTAATTTAGTAAAATTTCCGTGGGCCAAATTTGGGTGTTCACAGATGCCCCTCATTGATGAGTCCTTATAGACTAATGACGAAACAACGTAAGACAAGAACAACCAAATTCAAATGATTGATATGTGTGGTGCGTGCCATGGGTTGGAGCATCTCATGCTCCGCTCCGGGAATCATCTCATCCTGAAGGTTTGGGGGACTGGCCCTCGGTTTTTGGGAATCATCTCATCCCAGATTTCTCAAGAATCATCTCATCCTGAGGTTTGAGGGACTGGCCCTCGGTTTATGGGAATCATCTCATCCCATATTTTCGGGAATCATCTCATCCCGAGGTGGTAACATCGTTTTATCTATCGAGTCGTTGGCCCGACTGTCTTAGTCTGGGTGCTACCTCATGCCAAGGTTTGTGCATTTCATCTCATGTTCAGGTATTACCTCATGCCGAGGTGTGTGGATTTCATCTTATGTCTAGGTGTTACCTCATGCCGAGGTTTGGGCGTCTCATCTTTTGTCTGGGTGTTACCTCGTGCCGAGGTTTGTGGGTATTCGGTTTCCGTCTAGTCTCCTCATCTCATCGTTTGTGAGAACAGGGTTCCCGGCTTCTGACTTGTATGTCTCAAGGTGGGCTCATTCTCAAGGTTTGCAGGGTTTGGTTGCTTGGCTTACTGGTTCTCTTCCTTCTTCTCCTCCGATTAGATTCACTCCTCTCTGGTCTGTCTCACGACTGAGTTTGCTGGGCTAGCTACTCTCCTATCTAGACCCCTTCATCTCTCTTATCTCATCTTACCGGGTTGCGAAGACTAGGTCTACGGCTTTTGACTGGGCTCTCCTAAGTTCTAGGTTGGATGTGTCTGGATTCCATGCCCCTAGATCGCCTAATCAAATGTGTCGTATCCCTTAAGACACACAAACTAAAAAGCGGGGAGATGCCCCTAGTGTCCCTTCACGGTTTTAAAGAAGGGGTTCAATGTACGTTGGTCTTACTAGTTGTCCTCGGGTGTTTCAACCCGACAGTAAACGAGGAATGGGTTTCTCGTGCCCATGGTAATAAGTGTAGGCAACGTGCCCTTATGCACAAATATTTGGCAAATCATGCATGCATGGTACATAAAACACTTATTATTGCAAATCAAGTAAAGTGTCGATAGGTGCTCCTTGTTCAGGTGAAAAATTTCCTCTCTAATAAGAGGGTACATTCCTTTCTTTTTTCTCTCTTCTTTTTTATTTTCTCTCTCCCTAAAATTTCTTCGATTTTTTCGGAATTCTCTGGGTGGGGCCCACACACTGCCGACCGGGCGGTCATGTGGATTAATGACTGCCAAACACGGCGGTCTTGCGTGGATGACCGCCTACGGTGGCGGGCTTCACGACATGACTACCGGTCGTGGCGGTCATGGTCCCCGGATCTTTCCTTTTCGGTCTTCAGGCCTGGGCTAGCGTGCTCCATTGGATGGGAAGTGTCCCCCAAGCACGTCTCCCTGATTTCAAGCTGCCAGGGCTTTCTGCTTTGTTTAACCTGGCTGAAGTGAAGGTTAATGAGAACTTAATTCGTGCTGCAGCTATGTTCTGGGATCATGATCGTTGTGTGTTCCGCTTCGGCCCTTCCATGGTGGAACTCTGTCTGTTGGTGGACGAATTCTGTGCACTCCTTGAAACCCAGATAGAAGATGATATTGCCACAGTTTCCATTGCTGCAGTGACCAAATCTGAGGTTTGTGCATTCTTGTCCGTTACAGAGGGACAGATAGAATATCTATTGGGTAAGGACACACATATGAACCTGTCGCCCTTGGTTGATCAATACTCTGTCGATGTTTTGTCACGTGGGTACCTCGAATGTGATGCATCATGGAAAAGGGATCATGATCACGCCCTGGCTTTGACGATGGTGCTTGAGTTCTTACTGCCTGGTCACTCCGGTGTATGCCCTCTAAGTGTAGGTGCGCTAGTGGCCAAATCGTTCAACGGTCATAGTATTGTGCCTGTTGTTTTAGGCAAAACTCTTGCCTGTTTGGACGTCCTGGCAGCCTGTTCGGACAAGCCCTTGACTGGTTCCCCCTTACTTCTTCAGGTATCGTCTCTAACTTTCATGCATCTTCGGGACTCATCCTTTTCTCCCTCCTTAACCCATGAATTTGTTTCACCACAGATGTGGCTGTGTGATCACCTTAAACTAATCCATCCTCCAAGATTGGACTTGTATACTTCGATGGGATATCAAGAACGGGTCCTTTCCCTTGCTCCCTCTTCTATCAAGGAATGGGTGGTTTTCATGAAGTGTTTAGAGGAATATCACGTTATGTGGCATTGCCCTTGGTTCAAGATGCAAGAAGTGATCATCCATACAGTTGGTCACAAGGTTGTGGTGCTTCCAGGAGTTCTTCGGACAACCTTTTATCATCCATCCAGGGTAGCACGACAGTTTGGGCATGATCAGATGATTCCTCCTCTCCCTCGTCCGCCTTTGGATCGGTTAATGGATGGTCGCACTATAAAGCTCTTGCAAGGGTATTGGAGTCTTCCCACGAAGATGAAGGTTTGTAACATCGCCAATCCCTATTCTTCCATGAATTATCAAAGGTGGTTGAAGAACAGTGTAAGTGAGACCGAACGAATCCTCTCTGGTTACAAAGACAGACTCTTGGGATGGAACATTCGTCAAGAACCTGTGTCCCCCAGTGATCATGAAGAGGATACCTAAGCGTACTTTACATGTTTTACTTAGATAAGTATCCATGACATGTATAATGCATGCAAAATAAACGAGTGAATGAACTCCCATTTCCTTTCTCGTCAACCTTTGATCTTTTATTAATAAAGTGATCGGACCCGCGTTGGGTTTCCTACGTATCCATGGCTTATCGCTTTCTTTTCTTTTTTCGAGCGCATGGAATCAGGTCCACGTAGTTCTTTTTACATCGGTTCAAATTACACATGATACTTTTTTAATTGATCCAAGTTGACCGGCTCTTAAAACTCGTTTCCGTCCGAATCTCGGATTTTTGTTGCTCCCTTCGGTAGAATCTCATTGATGACATAAGGTCCAATCCACTTTGCTTTGAACTTGCCCCTGGGGTCATGCACCGGTTGTCTTACCTCTTTTAGCACCAGATCCCCTTTTCTCAATCCTCTTTCCTTGATCCTTTTGTTGAAAGCTCAAGCTATCCTTCTTTGGTATCCTTGTACATGATACAAGGCTGTCAACCTCTTTTCATCTAACAGCGCCAATTGATCCAGTCTTTCTTGCACCCATTCTGTTTCAGGAAGCTTACTTTCCCGGGCCACTCTCAATGACTGTACTTCGAGTTCTACGGGTAGTACCGCTTCCATGCCATATACTAAAGAATATGGAGTCGCGTCCGTGGAAGATCTGATGGAGGTCCGGTAACCCCATAAAGCCAATGGCAATTTTTCTGCCCATTCTTTGTGCATGGATATTATCTTTCCCAGGATGACCTTCATATTTTTATTGGCAGCTTCGGCTGCACCATTGGCTTGAGGTCGATAGGGCGAAGACTTATGACGCGTAATTCCAAATTTTTGGCATAACCTCTCGACATCAGCTTTGAAATGTGAACCATTATCCGATATCAACTCATGTGGGACGCCATAACGATAAATAATGTTGTTGCGGATAATTCTTAGATGTAGCATGGCATATGATTCAGCCTCCACCCATTTGGAAAAGTAGTCAATGGCCACCAATATGTACTCGTGTCCATTTGTGGCTTTTGGGGTTATCTTCCCGATGACATCAATGCCCCATGTGGAGAAAGGCCAAGGTGAAGACATGGGTGTCAATAGTAATGGCGGTTTTTGCTGCAACTTCCGATGGACTTGACATGTGTGGCAACATTTTACAAATTTTGCACAGTCAGCCTCCATTATTGACCAAAAATATCCTAATCGTAATATCTTTCGAGCCAACATGTCCCCTCCCATGTGTGGACCTCCATCTCCCTTATGGATTTCCTTCATGATTCGCCCCGCCTCTCTTGCATTTACGCATAACAAGTGGATCCCCGTAGCATGTCTTTTGTAAAGATTCCCAGAACATATGACATATCCCCCAGGCAATCTCCTCAGAATCTTCTTCTCTTCAACCGTTGCTTCCTTAGGGAATGTCCCTTCCCTAAGATACTCCAGTATGTCTTTATACCAATGGTCTAAGCCATCGTCGTCCCCTGTCTGGCCATGTGATGGTTGGTCTATCTTTGCAGTGGTGAGAGCCATGATGGGGGGCTCGTTGGGGTTCAATTGGTTCAGATAGCTTTGGAACCATGATTCACTTGGCTCTTCACTCCGGCGGAAGGATGGTTTGTCTCTCTTCTGGACTGTGAAAGGCAAAATGATGGCATTGTTTGGCATTCCCATCAATGAGGAAAGTGTAGCTACTGCGTTGGCAAATTGGTTGTCTCTCCTAGGTACATACTGGAAATCAATCACCTCAAATTTGGAAGCTAAGGTCTGTAGGTGATCATGATAAGGTGCCAGCTTTTCTTCCTTGATCTTCCATTCTCCTTTTGCTTGGAATATTACCAGGGCTGAATCTCCGAACACTCTTATCCGCTTGATCCCTAGGTTGAGTACCGTCTCTAAGCCGATGATGCATGTGTAGAAGCCTGTATCCCAATAATAATAATAACACTTAAATGAAAGAGATTTACCCAAAATACCCTTGAAACTCGGGATACGAATACCGGTGCCTCAGCACACAAACATTTCCATAGAAATTTATTAACACCGAGATGTCATAAAATGAAAGAAATAAACCGGCTTAACAAGTCATAAGCCACCACGGCGTCACGCCGAAATAACATCACAAAATTAAACTCCGGCAAAACGCCGATAGAGAAGTAAAACATTTATGACATCTCAAATCAATCCTCATGCAGCGGAAGCTGAAATAATATAAAAAAAAATCAGGATAAAGAAAATAACATGCATATGGGCCCTATGGATCCAACGAGAGATGATGCACAACTACCTGCTGAAGTATCTGCATCTGAACTCCGAGTCGAAGGCAAAGTGAGAACAGCACGCTAACTAAGGTCTGAAAAACAACGGTGGCGATTATGTGAGTCGCCTACTCAGTGATCATTAAAGTCTAAGTATACATGAAAGTGAAGTCATGCTCGTAGGGTGAGTAGTTCACGAGCACAAGTACAACATACAAGCAATATCAGAATCACACACCAACACATAAACATCTTATTGTGTTATTATCTTTATTATATAGATTCAATGCATTTTTATTATTATTATTATTGTGGGCCCTCTACTATGAGTCATGTCTCGGTAGCGCATCTGATCAGATCCGGGTGTGAAACCCAAGTGTCGAACCTCAGAAGGGGTAGATTCTGAGGTTAAAAACCACCGATAAACCTCGAGTGGCCGCTAGCTCCCTGAGGGTGCGCTCAGACACACCTAACTGGTGCAAGTCTTCCAGGGGTGTACCTACCTTCCCCTGAGATAACCATGCTAAACCGCATAATGTGACCCGAGGGTACCCAACCCTCCCTCGGGGCTACCAGCCGACTCCACAGTAGAATTAAATATTTTATTCTTAATTATACCCTTTACATTTCTGTTGAAATACATTATGTTTTCCAGGGATGTGTGAATTCTATGTGTTTTTGTTTCATCCGGGCCTCCGGCCCATAACCACACACTATCACCAAAACATAATATCATGTTATATTCCATAACCATCCTTTTAACGAAATTTGACATGTGGAAACAATCAGGCACACAATTCCAATTACCGCATGTAGCAAACAAGGCAAGTAAACAAATAAACCACACCAACATGCATTCACAAAACATATATAAAAGACTTGTAATGTCACCTAAAAAATGCAGATTATGACTTCTCCCCGATCTGAGTCCACAGCTCCCGAGGTATCACCCGTGCCTGAATATCGACACCTAATATAATCACTAAATAAATTTTAGAAATAAAAACGTGTATGCAGGCTAAGGGTATATTCAAAGCGAGTAACTCCCAACCCTAACTATCCGATTATACGATCTCCGGGTCTAAGTCCAAAAAGGATATTCTCTCATCGATAACTCATAGGAATCTAAGGTTCACCGATCTAAGCCCATAAATGATTCCCGGGCCTAAAGCCCACTAAATCCATAAACAAGAATCCTGGGTCGAGGGCCCACTTCCTTAAGTCCATATTTACCGATTATGAAATTGGGCTTCGAGCCCGTTTCCTAAGAGTTCGTAATTTAATTATCTGTGATTAGGCCTTAAGTCCATATCTTAAGTCCATGAAACGTTCTTAACTTTATAATTAGGTTATTGGGCTTGGGCCCGGTTTTTCCTAAAACCGTTCTAAGATCGTTCCCGAACCCAAGAGTTTATCGGCCTAAAGTTCTATTCGTGTCGGTAATTCTCCCGGCCACACACTCTAACTCTCCGCTCTCGGTAAACCACAATTCACTTGATATATATATATATAAATATGTATTTCGATAAATAATTCAAAATTCATATACAAGACAAAACCGAGACAGAATAGAAGATAAATACCGTCTAAGCAAGAAATATATATCGTTGGACAGAATCCGAGCCTTCGCCGGAAAATTCCCGAGCCTCGCCGGAACAGTACATGCTCCCCGGATTCCGGTCAACTTCGCCAGAAACAGGTCAAGACGAACAAACAGAGCCTCAACAACACTGCTGCCACCATCAATCTGCTACCATCCAACAATCGTCCACTTCACAACCAAAACGATCACAGGCAGCAACACGAATTTAAGAAATAATGGTGTAGGATTCTTACCAGAATAAGAATAAGTGGGTCGTCAACTTCTAAACTCCGCCCGGCGGAACGACCATGGCCACTGATCTAACACCAGCATAGCCCAAAGCTTATCACTGCCGCCGCAACAACCACCCGTCGGACAACTACTACACGCCCGCCAAGCCAAATCATCGCACACCACTGCCGCCGAGCACAACACACAGAACCACCCATGTACCGAAATCAATTCAGCACGAAAACCCACAAATCGGAAAGGGCGAAACGGAGAAGAATCATGGGGGGAAAGGACTGGTGGCTTACCTTGTTGAGGTTGCAGCCGCACGCGAGACAGGGTCAAGCTTCGCTCTTGGGTCCTCTTGATTGACACTGGCCGAGCCGACCTCGGGCCTCGCCGTACAACCCGCGACGGTGGTTGTTAGTGTAATATGCCCAAAAGCCAATCAATGGATGATTGTTTGTAGTCATGTATACACATTAAGTTTATTCCAATAAATATCGTTTATGAGATAAACGCTTGCACATATTTATAACCCTAGAATATCTTATATTCTTAAATGTCCCTAGTCGGTTATTGTTATGGATGGGTTGTAATAATAAATTAAGACTAGCATATGTTGAGAATTTAAATGTGATATGAATTCTACATACAGGTACAAGTTAGAGAACTTGTGGACTGGACCGATCCACATAAGAACGCTACATGGAACGTTATATGTTTGTCGATAGCGGTTCTTATATGTATTGTCCTTAGACCTGAGATCATCAAGGTTCCCAACATATGAGTCGTATACTTTGATATTACTCTTGGCTATTTCGTAAATGAGTAGACCTTAGTGTAATCATTGGGTATATGATAAATGTGTAGTGGGTTTTGTATGATTCAGAGGGGATTCGTCCAACCCATATAACGGGTATATTATCAGGTGGTTTCTTGATAGAGTTGAACCGTAAATGCATGGCCATGCTCGGATTATGATATGGTGATATCATAGGTGTCCGTTTTACGCGGTTAACTCGAGGATCAGGAAACCAAGATTGAACATATGCGAGATAGACATATTCCTTGTCTCGTGTTTAATCTTGGTAATGGGACGAAGGGACGATGACATGTTCCGAGGCATATAAAATCAGTACTGATCTTGTCGTTCGGGTAGCAACGATGTGTTGCTAGACGCCGCTCTTTGCTTATAATTGTAAAATGAGATTTTATAATTATTGCCGGACGTTACAAGTGCCTACAGGGTCACACACATAGAACCGTTGATTCGAGCAGGTGGTTGAACCCTGGTTGGACCGTGGTTGAACCGGTTTGTGGTTGGACCGTGATTGAACCGGGGTCGTTTTGGTTCACTAATTATCTGAATTATTGAACCAGATTTAGTGCTGTGTTGTGTTGGTGTGTGATAATGCATTAGTGGTGGACAAAAGATGGTGAGTGTCATTATCATGCTACCTTTGGGCCATAGTGTTGGCCATTAGTCTAATTAACTAATGCATTATGTGTTAGTGTGATCAAGTGTGGAGTGATCAGTTTTTCAGACTTGAGAGCTTTAGCTTAACACCATGCTACACACCAGAAAAACTTGAGTAAGACTTGAGTTTATAGACACACACTCTCTTCTTCTTCTTTGAGAAAGAAGGAAGAACACCAAAACACCACAAGTTCAAGCTCCCGAATTCCGCAGCTAGCACCGCGTCTCGGGAGAGCTCGGGTTGGAGATCGTGTGACGGTTTTCTTTTAGTCATCACAGTTCGTGTGGATACCGTAGTGGAGCAGGATATTCTTCCGGCTCTAGCTGATTCGGTTCTTCAATTAGGTGAAAGATCCTAACCGTTTCAGGTATGAACGATTTTGTTGTTCGGTTTGGTTGCTTCACTTGGATCCTCCAAGGTTTCTGGGTCTTTCCACTGCACTTGATTGTCAAGTTTGCATGCGCGGATACTTACTGTGGTAGCGGAGCCTCTTGTGAAGCTCTAAACCGAATTTAGTTGTGCATATGTGTGATATGTTCATCTTAGTGTGTGTGATATGATGAATTCATTTTGGTATATGTGATATGCTGAATTCATTTTGTATATGTGATATATGTTGAGGTTGGTTGTGTCAAAAGGGTTTTGACAACAAGCACTTGATTGGTATGTGATATCAATCAAGAGGTTCTTGGCAGTAAGTCGAAGGGGTTCGACAAAAGAAAAATCGATTATCGGTTTTCGTAAGGAACGATGGTCGTTCTAGTGCATCGAGGCCAGAACATCGATGTTCAATGGTTGAACATCGATGTTCACATGAGTTTTGGCCTTGGCAGAAGTCTGAAACATCGATGTTCAGTAGAGAACATCGATGTTCAGGACAGAAACATCGATGTTTAGGGCCTTTACATCGATGTTTAAAAGTACTGCCATGAAACTTTAATTGGCAGAGGTCTCCAACATCGATGTTCAAGTTTGAACATCGATGTTCATGAGTCCTACATCGATGTTTAAGGGTTAGACATCGATGTTTAAAACTACTGCCTAATTCTTGGACTTTCAGAACCTTCCAACATCGATGTTCAAGAATCAAACATCGATGTTCAATTGAACATCGATGTTGAGGTCTAGACATCGATGTTCTTGTGTTCTAGAGGCCAAATGACATCGATGTTCAGGATTGGACATTGATGTCCATGAGCATTGCCAGGTTATTGGGAGAATCAGATTCTCAAAACATCGATGTTCATATAATTTTTGGACTCGGGGCGGAGCACTGCCCCTTGACCCCGCCCGCTAACCGGCTAGCGGGACCGCTGTGCTACCTCTGCGTAGCGGCTTATATTGCATATGATGCATTGTTATTGTATATGAGATATTAATTTGTGAATTACATGCATGACATATATGGATACAATTGTTGACAAGTATTCATCATTGCTTAGATCAACATTTGGTAGGTTTTGCCAAAGCAAGGTGCCAATGTTTATCCTAGCAAGATGTGATGGCATAATTGTTATGCATGGAAACAATTGTTGATATAAATATTAAGTTCTTCTTGTGTTGCCTTCCATGATAAGCACTCATCAAGGTTAAGATCAACATTAGGTAGGTTTTGCCAAAGCAAGGTGCCTATGTTTATCCTAGCAAGCACGCTGACCTATTAACATTATAGACTTCTGCTTATTGTGGGTTTGGACTTAACTAGGTCATCTTAATAGGATTAAGGACTTAGAGGCAAGGAGTTGAGTAATGTCTATGAGATAGACAAGAACAAGTGTTGTTCGCTCAACTATCCAAGAGTTACATGAGATGTAATTGACAAGAGTTGTCTACCTAAATAGCTATGAAGTAAGCGATCAGCCAAAGCTGACTTATCTAGTAGTGAAATATGGATCTTGGCCTACTTATATGATTGTCTTGATTTATATAGTAGGAGCATCATTTAATAAAATTCCTTGTTAAATGATTTTGTATGCATGACTCTTATTTGTGTGAGTTGATCTTTGTTGTAGAGCTACCATGGCACAATACACAGGTACACTATCATTGCGATCGGTCCTTGAGAAGGAAAAGCTGAATGAGAATAATTTCCTAAAGTGGTATCATAATTTGAGGATTGTCCTCAAACAAGAAAAGAAGCTGTATGTCCTTGAAGGGCCTGTTCCGATTGAACCAGGGCCTAATGCTCCTAGGGCAGAAAGGGATGCTTACAAGAAGCATCTTGATGATGCATTAGATGTCGCATGTCTTACACTAATAGCCATGGAATCTGGGCTTCAGAAGAAACATGAGAACATGGGGCGTTCGATATGATCGAACACCTAAAGATGCTTTTTGATGAGCAAGCAAGGCATGAGAGGTATGAGACCTCTAAGGCATTGTTCCAATGCAGGATGGCAGAGTCATCACCCGTGAGACCTCATGTGCTCAAAATGATTGGTTACATTGAGAGCCTTGAGGGTCTTGGTTTTCCTTTGCAAAAGGAGTTGGCAGTTGATCTAGTCCTGCAATCGTTGCCGGACAGTTACAGCCATTTTGTCATGAACTTCAATATGAATCATCTTGACAAATCCTTGTCTGAGTTGCTCAACATGTTAAGAACAGCTGAGCAACAGATGAAGGCAAACAAATCCAACAACATTGTGATGGTTGGAAGTAGCAAGGGAAAGGGTAAGGGCAAGGTGAAGAAATTTGCCAAAAAGTTTGGTGCATCTTCTTCACAAGTGCTGAAACCCAAAAGTGGTGTTGCAAAGGAAGGTCAATGCTTCCATTGCAAGAAGTCCGGTCATTGGAAACGTAACTGCCCTATTTACCTTGAAGAGGTAAAGAAGAAGAAGGGAAGCGAGACTTCCACTTCAGGTATTTTCGTTATAGAAGCTAATATCTCTATCTCAGCATCATGGGTATTAGATACCGGATGTGGTTCTCACATTTGTGTAAATGTGAAGGAACTGAAAAAGAGTAGGAGATTGGCAAAGGGTAAGATAGACATGCGTGTGGGAAATAGAGCAAGAGTTGCTGCATTAGCCATAGGAACTTACTATCTTACCTTACCAGAGGGGTTTGGTTTAGAACTAGACAATTGTTATTATGTACCAACCATAAGCAGGAATTTGATTTCTGTTTCTTATCTTGACAAGAAAGGCTTTTCATTTGTAGTAAAGAACAAATGTTGTTCTATTTATTTCAATGATATTTATTATGGTGGTGCATATTTGAGCAATGGTTTGTATGTTCTAAACCTAGAAACGCCAATCTATAACGTTAATACGAAGAAGGTTAGAATGAACGATTCTAATGAAACCTACCTTTGGCATTGTCGTTTGCGCCATATAAACGAGACTCGTATTGCTAAACTCCATAAAGATGGACTTTTAGACTCATTTTATTTCAAATCATTTGAGACATGTGAGTCATGCTTATTAGGCAAAATGACGAAAGCTCCCATTACTAGTAAAGGAGAAAGAGCTTCGGACTTATTAGGTCTTATACATTCTGATGTATGCGGACCTATGTCTACACAGGCTAGAGGTGGTTTTCAATACTTCATTATATTTACTGATGATTATAGTAGATATGGCTATGTGTATCTTATGAGACACAAGTCAGAATCCTTTGAAAAGTTCAAGGAGTTCAAGAATGAAGTACATAATCAACTCGGTAAAAGTATTAAAATGGTTCGATCTGATCGAGGAGGTGAATACTTAAGCCGAGAATTTCTTGATCATCTAAAGCAATGTGGTATAGTATCACAGCTGACTTCACCAGGTACGCCTCAATGGAATGGTGTATCTGAAAGGAGGAATAGAACCTTGTTGGACATGGTTGGTTCTATGATGAGTCAAGCTGACCTTCCTTCTTCATTTTGGGGACATGCATTACTGAGTGCTGCATTTACTCTTAACCGTGTTCCATCTAAATCCGTCGAAAAGACACCATATGAGATATGGACTGGGAGGCGTCCAATTTGTCTTTTATGAGAATTTGGGGTTGTGAGGCTTACGTGAGACGTGAAGCATCGGATAAACTCGACCCTAAATCCGACAAGTGCCTCTTTGTAGGATACCCTAAGGAAACTAAAGGGTATTATTTCTACAATCCCACCGAGCACAAAGTGTTTGTTGCTCGGACTGCTATTTTTCTAGAAAGAGAATTTATTTCTAGAAGAATCAGTGGGAGGAAAATAGAAGTCGAAGAAGTTCGAGATATTGAGGCTGAGATGGAACAAGGACAGGAACCACAAGACGTTGTGGACGAGAATCCTGTGTCTGTAACACATGGACCGCGTAGGTCGGATAGGACTCGGTATGAGCCTGAGAGATATGGATTTCTCATGACTCATACTGGAGACGTGATGCTCATAGATAAGGATGAGCCCACTTCTTATCAGCAGGCCATCACAGGTCCAGACTCTAAGAAGTGGCTAGAAGCCGTGAATTTGAAAATGGAATCCATGTATCAAAACAAGGTGTGGACCTTGGTTGATCCACCTGAAGGGGTAAAACCCACAGGGTGCAAGTGGGTCTTTAAGAAAAAAAACCGACATGGATGGTAATGTTAAAACAAATTCATGGTGTAGACTATGATGAAACTTTCTCACCAGTTGCCATGGTTAAATCCATCCGGATTCTATTGGCTATAGCCGCATACCGTGAATATGAGATATGGCAAATGGATGTCAAAACCGCTTTCCTTAATGGAAATATTTTAGAGGATGTGTACATGACACAATCTGAAGGTTTTGTCGATCCAGAGAATGCTAATAAGGTATGCAAGTTGCAAAGATCCATTTATGGGTTGAAACAAGCTTCTAGGTGTTGGAATCTTCGTTTTAATGAAGTAATCAAAGAGTTTGGTTTCATTAAGAATGAAGATGAACCATGTGTTTACAGGAAGGTTAGTGGGAGCACTGTTGTTTTCTTGTTGTTGTATGTTGACGACATTCTACTCATTGGGAATGATATTCCGACGCTACAGTCTGTAAAGACTTGGTTAGGGAAGAATTTCTCGATGAAGGACTTAGGAGAAGCTGCCTATGTGTTAGGTATAAAGATCTATAGAGATAGATCCAAAAGGCTTCTCGGGCTAAGT